>JAHDVE020006008.1:0-75939 GCA_022606495.2 Halesus radiatus | reverse complement strand
TATCTATGATATTTCATTACTTCCCATTGCGTCACCTTAATACTTAAACCTAACTGGTTCATCCTAAAGCCGTGATGGTTAGTTAGTTAGTTAGTTAAAATATTCAGCTGATTAGCGTGTTTATTTAACCCATGCTCAGTTTTAAATGTCATAACGAAGTTACATAAAATTAAAAATAATGAGACCGTGGCCAGAAAATGATAAGCAATGCACTTTTTTTTATATTTGTGTATGTACCACTAGCTTTTTAAATATAATCATATTAATATTTCGAAATAATGATTGTTGTATGTAGTTATTAATTATTATTGATTTGTAAATATTCATGAATGTAAGTTTTGGACATATTGCATGTTTTATGTACTTAGATTAATATGCACCTAACGAGTACTGTAGGAGTAATATTAAAAATAAGCAAGAATGTACGTATTAATTATTTTTGTGTTTAATTCGTAGAACTCCGTTTAATTTATATTGTAAATCAAATTTAATAATGTTATTATTATTTTCGGCAAGTATTTTTAGTTTTTATTATTGTGACAGCTGTTTCGGCGTGTAAGGCCATTTTCAAACTGAAAAAATGGCCTTAATCGCCGAAACAGCTGTCACAATAATAAAAACTAAAAATACTTGCAGAACTTATTAATAACATTAAATTTAAAAAAAAATGTGTAATATGTTAAGAAAGTGTGATAGAATGTAAAAGGAGCACTGTAGGAATACCACTGAATGGAGAAATTTAATAATTTTTTAAAAAGTTTATTTATAGTAAAGCGCACTTGAAGTGAAATAACACAAAACTGCGCTATATAAATGCTTTGCTATTATTATTATTATTATTATTATTATTAAATAAAATTAAATAAAAAAATTATGAAAGGACCCCTTCCTTAGAAATTAAAAGAGATAAGTGATCTGTGATGAAACTTTGGTCTATGCAAACCGTCCCGTATCTAACAATGTGAAACTGAAACAACCAAAAAAGATATCATCTAAATTTTTACTTTACTGCTAAAAGCGATGTATTATTTACGGCAGGCAACACTGTCGATAATAATTGATAATATTTCGTTACTGTGCACTCGCATTTTCTGCGTATATTGGATTACCGCGAATGGTGCACACTGTTCAAATTTTCCTCTTTACGCTGTACAGATGGGAAATATGTAAATTCCTCCAATTTCACGTGCTGATGCGTAGTAAATTAAGTCAACGAGTAATAAAAATGGTAGCTGTTCGGAAAATGTAAATTGATTACAGTTTGATGATGCTCGTGTCAAATTATGCCTGTGTTAATGAGGTTTCATTCGATTTAAATTTGTTTTCTCTTTCAATTTTTGTCATTGTTTTACTGTTGGCCAGATTATTCTATATATTCAATACTGATAGCGATATTTGCATTGATTTTTGGTTAACGGATGCATTGTGACGTCTTAGGGAATGAATAATTTCCACAATTAGCATGAAATCTGTCGAATAAAGAATAAAATACTATTGAACGCTGATATGGGATTATTAAATTTGAACATGTTTTTCTGTCCTTGTTGGGAATTTTGACGTCACGTCAAAACATCAAAGTTAATATTCAAGTTCTATTCGAGTTCCGACAATTATTATATATTCAACATTTGTTTCACAGTGCTCGAATAATAACAGAACACGAATGCAGCTTTCACAGAACTTGAATATTAATTTTGAAATTTTGATGAATCTTTCAAGTTTCTCGAAGTGTAATATGACGGGAGTTTAAACATTGAGATAAATCTTTTCTCTTTTTTTTTAAATTGAATGAAAATCAAATTTAATAATGTTATTATTAAGTTGTGCAAGTATTTTTGTTTTTTTTTTTTACTATTGTGACAGGTGTTTTGGCGTTAAAGGCCATTTTCGAATTGGCCTTATAAATATTATTTAAGTTAGCGATCAGTACCCAAAAAATATACATTTTGCAGGTTTATAAATCACTATTAATTACATAGGGTAATTAGTGAAATGCATAAAGTTTCAAAAGACAATAATTCTTTATGAAATAAAATAAAAATACTAGAATTTTAGATAAAACGTTCATAAGTGATTTCAATATCAAACTGCACCAATTTTCATATATTTTGGGACGTATTTCATAGAATTTAAAGATTACAGTTTGAGGATTTTCGTTTCTTTAAAACGTTACACATTTTCCTCACCACCCGTAGAGAATTTGTAAATAAATCATTTGAGGTATTGCTTGAGTTAGCAATTTGCAAATCGATGTTTTTTGAGCGCCGCCCCTTAATTGGTTTGCCAAATTTCGTTCCACTTTAATATGTAATAAAAACAGTTATTTTTGGATAAGCTATTTAACATATTTTTATTTTTACATAAATATTATATAATTTTAGCAATTGACAAAAATGTCACTGCTCAGCTATATATTTCAGTGCCTCGAGTGCAGCTGGCTTTTAGATGGAAATTCTTGAAAATGGAATCCTCTAGTAATCACTTTTAAACGTTTTTTTACCGTTGTTTTTTCAACCACGATTCGAATTTTATTTCTTTCTGAATATGAATATTTGTTCTCTTTTTAAATAGAACTGTGCGATCTTCTGGCGATGAATTTCTTGCGCTAGCACTGGCGGTCTCACTTCTAGTATTCTAGTACCGTAAATCCTTATTGCGGCAATCTGTAGAATAAGTATTACCGCGGGCCATAATGGCGGAGTTTCTCTAATGACCTGAACCAGCTAATGGCCGACCCTTTCATCAAGCGGATCCTGCGCAAAGTATGAAGTATTAAAGTATGAAGGGACCGCCATTAGCGATATTATTTCCACAATTCAAATCCGTTCGAACGATCGACGGCCCTTGGTTTTCTCGCGAGAAAATTGCGTGGGAAATAACGGCCCTTTTTTTTGACAGTTCCATTAAAATTCTTTGTCGAGTGGTGATTTACGTTATTGTATGCGGGACCAGGTGGTTTTCGGCTTTCTTTAACGAATTTCATTCAAGTTTTCCCAAAGATTAATGAGAGAATGTTAATTTTCTCTGAACAAAAGTTGTATCTTCCAATTTGGAATGTCATGTTTGGAATATATAACGTTCCAGAGAATTAGATTGGATTTTTTTTTCTTCCTACCAAGAATTTATATTCATATTACGGATTTAATAACGGAAAAGTTATTAGGTACACACTTATGAGAATATATGATGCGAAAGAGAATGGTAGAAAAAGTCGGGGACGTGCGGGGAAGATATACTACTATCAAGCAAATCACATACCTGATTCGGGTCATGTCATGAGTCGGAATAACAGAAATAATTGTATGATATGTTGCACGAACGAGAATCAAAAAAGCAGTGTTGTGTGGCTTTTCATATTCTCTGCTTACGCCTGCGGTGAAACGGCTTAATGATTGAAAGTTAAAAAAATATTTTTTTCTTCTATTAATTTTATTTGTGAAAGCAAAAGTTACAAGTTTATCCTATCGTGATGGGATGGTGGGAGGGGAAAGGGAATGGATCTAGTCTGTGTAGAGTAATATGTATTGTGTGAATGTTATTTATTGATTTTAGGTTTGAGGTTGTGAAGTGCCTAGTTAAATTTATATCAAATTTACTGAATGAAGCGTTAAAAATGTGTGAAGAGCGGTGAATAAACGTTTTTTAGTGTGCGGTTTTGTCTGGTTTGTCTGATGGGCACTCTTAACTGAATTCGTTTAAGTATTTCGGTGTATACACATTCGTCAGGCTTTTGTCGTTTAGCTTTGAAAATATCTCAAACATCTCCAATTTTGCCGATTCTTGGCAACTGTCACCAGTGGCGGTTTTATCTAAGGAGCAATTGTGCAGTGAACTTCACATTCAAAATATGAGACTGACGCACCGTTAAAATTCCGCGTTTAAAATCCACGCGACCGAATACTACGGTCAAAGAGCAACGCGATATTCCCATAGGTGCTGCTGAACGGATTCAACACATATGGGCTCACGACCCTAAGCAAATACTTCATACAAAAACACAAAAAAAACCTAAACAACACAATCCGCCTGACGGTGTAATTTTATAACCTAGGTGAACCATGTTGAAGTTTGTGCCCAGCGCTAACGAAGGAATGTTTAAAGACACGTGACCTCGGAAGTTTGATGACCACCGAGATCTATTGTCACTTTGCCGGTTGGCTGAACTTCGCTCAATAAGGAATCAAGTTAAATGTTATTATTTTATTTTCTATAGTTAATAGTAAATATTCGTAAGTGTTTTGTATTCTTATTCCTGCATTTATCTAACTGTTTGCTTTTAACGGCACTAATAAATCTACTATTAAAACGAACATAAGATTTTAGATAAGACGTTATGTTCCTAAGTTAAGAAAGTTTCGATAAACGCCGTATTGTCTCAAGTCGCTAGTTATTATGGAACCCCTTCCACCAACTTTATTTAAATGATTAAATGGTGTGACCGCCGCTGTATATGATGATTCGTCGAAGGACAACAAGAACATCTTGATGAAATATAATATTTTATCGTGAACTTCTGATTGAACCCCCAATTAAAGAGACCACGAAGCGCCACTGACTGTCACCCACCCAACCTCTGTTTATCTTCCCCAAACACGGACGCCAGTAGATGATGCTAACTTTTCACCTGCTATTAGTCCAGCATTTTTTTAAAAATGTTAATTTCGGCAGTAATTAGTTTGTTTTTACCTAATCATTAATTATCATTAGACAGTATAATTTCTATTAAGCGTGTTTTGTTACCCCAGTAACACGCCACCTTTGGGTCAACAGTTTGCGCCTCTTGCCCCATGGGTCGCATGCCTAAAACTCGTGGTACACTGAATAAAATATTAACAGTTTGAGACACCCCTCAGAACCAACGATGCCATCGTGACGGATTTCCCGTCATTTCTAGCGGATTGGAGTGCCTCCAAAACGGAAGAATTTTGAGTCTAACGGGATTTGTAAGATAACGGATTTTCCGGCGAATTCTAATAAAATTGTTTATTGAAGAAAACACAAGGTAATTCCGGAATCACTGAAATAATGGTAAGTCTTTATTTGTATAATTTTATCGCACTGTCAATTTGTTCAGGAAAATATTTATTTAGCCTACTGCAGGTACTTGCAAGGAATCCCCTAACCTGGGGAACTCGGGATATTTTTCGTTTATTGATTTGTGGTCGTATGTCCCAGTCAAAAATAATTATTGTACCAGTCGGTACTGATTGAAACATGTCACAACTATTAATAAGAAGAAACGTAACCAAGACCAACCATCTAAGTCGATGACGAAATGACAAATAATGATGACTAATGATGTCATGCGGCGAAAATCGATTACCAGGGGTGTTAGTTGAAGTTTGCCGGTTTTACTCATAGATGTCACTAGAGATATGAATACATTTCTATGATTTGGCATCTATGTCATATTTTTCTATGGACATTAACCTTCAAAATACACAAGTTACATTCTGCCAAAATAATAGTGTCATAGTTGTTTACCTCAGTGAATATGTCGAGTTTCGTTCCAAGTAAATCGCATTTGCGGCATTCGTTGCTTTTCTTATTTCATCAAAAGAAAAAAGCAGTTGAAGGTCATCGGTTGCTGGTAGAAACTTATGGTGAACATGTTCCAGTGATTAGAACATGTGAGATATGGTTTCGTCAATTTAAAAGTGGAGATTTCGATTTAACAGACAATGAACGTCCTGGTGCAACGAAAAGGTCGAAGACGAGGAATTGCAGGCGTTATTGGATGAAGACCCAACCCAATCGCAACAACAATTGGCCCAAACACTTAATGTGACTCGAGGAGCAATTTGCCAACGTTTAAAAGCCATGGGAAAGATCCAAAAGTATGGAAAATGGGTACCACACCAAATGAACGAGAGACAAATCGAAAAAACCGCCAAACCGCCTCATACAGTTAAAGTAGTGAAGAACACTCTCAAAGCATTGAATTGGGAAATATTATCGCACCCGCCGTACTCTCCAGACCTTGCCCCGTCCGACTATCACCTTTTCGCATCGATGGGACACTCACTCGCAGAGCAGCGCTTCGCCAATTTTGAAAAAGTCGAAAAATTGCTCGTCGAATGGTTTGCCTCGAAAAAGATGGGCAAAATGTATAGAATCCGATGGTCAATACTTTGACAAAAAAAAATTAAGCGTTTTCTTTATTGAAAAAACCGGCAAAACTTCAACTAACACACCTGGTAGGTATACCATTTTGTACCGCCCCCCCCCGGTAGCAATAGCTGTTGCGCCCTTTGTTCTAGGTGAGTGCTCAAAATCAGCGGAATATCTGACGGAATATCTGGTGGAAATCTAAGTCAGTTTTGATGGGAATCTGATGGAATTTACATACATTCTAACGGAAATATCGATTAAACTCACAACTAAGAACATCCATCGTATGGTGTGGCGGAAATCGTCCCTCATTACTGAATCGTACCAGATTGGAGAAATTTAATCGCATTGGTGAGAGACCACCATTCACAATCGAAATTTAGTAGGATATGGATTTGGGTTTTTTTAGTTACATGCTCTGAATATAAATTTTAACGAAAACTCTCCACTTTACCCTTCCCACCGATCCCTCGAATATTTCTGTCTTTCTTCCACAATTGAGTGGGCGTGTCCGGCCGTGAAGCCTGGAATAAACTGCCACACGATTTAGGATTGATGAATTACTCGACAGAATTCACAGCGAAGTCTAAAACTCATCTCTTCAGACAGTCATATCCGTGAATTGGTACAGTTGCAAACCCGATTTACATAACGAAGCTAGTCGGTTACCTACCCACCTAAAATCATTTACAGAAAAGTTTGGAACTAAAAGAAACAGAAAAATTTGAAATGTCTCTTTTTAAAACTTGTTCTCCAGGCTCCTCTTTTGCCATTAACCTTCTAATAAATGGAATATCAAAAACACATAAAAATAAAACTGCAAATGTAATATCATGGGGTGGCAGGATTTTCTAATATTGCGTCCTGTACGTACAAAGTCAGTTCTTCCCTAGATAAAGCTTTCTAATACGCCGTGTTAATTTGGAGTGACCTGCCAGAAGTACGTTTCTATATATGTTTGTACACAATACGTTAAATGCTAGAAAGGAATATTCGTGCAGCGTCCCTGAGGTGATTAAAAAAAACGCTCTCCGTTATTTAATCATTGAAGAAAACAACCTAAATGAAACCGAAAAAACAACAGAAAATAAAAGGATATCAGTTGCATCTGGGACTCGAACCCGGGACATCTGTCTTTCCGGGACAACCGCTTTACCAACTTAACTAATGAGACCAGTTCAATTTATGTCATCTTCATCAATATCATATCTCAAATTCAAGACTGTCAATATTATCCTTCATTTTTAATCCCGTATTAAAAAGATTATAGATGCGACTTATATCTTTTTATTTTTTCGGTTTCATGTTTCATTTAGGTTATGTTAATATGATCTTTTTCAATGATTACATATTACAATGAGGTTTTTGAACTTCAATAAAATAATTAAAAATTAAATTTTATTTCATTAAATTGTGTTATTTCACAATTTATTAATTTAAAATAATAGATAGTATATTTGCGGCTCGTTCCAGAGTATTATATACTCTTAGTATTGCCCTGGTGAAAGACCACCATTCAGAATCGAAACGTTGCTTGAAATAGCTATAGCCGTGTTTGGTGATTAGATTTGAATAACCAGATACTTCCCCACTTTACTCTTCCCATCTCCTCCCCCTCAATACCTTCACAACATTCCCCAATTGGGGTTGCCATAGTCACACTGGCTCCAGGCGGTTAGGAGCAGCTGGAACTCTTGTGTGGTACTCACATAAAAATAAATTAAAAAAACAAATTATCCAATCATTATTATTATTATTAACTTCAATTCTCAATACAAGGAATATCTAGCTTCTCTTGGTCCCGGCACATAATTCTTAAGCATACGTTGTTTATTTTTGATGTGAAAACTACACAATGACACCCCTTGTCGTTGAATGTTTTAGCAGAAGTCAGCACAGTTTTTAATCAACTAGCTGTTCATATCTAGTTACTGAAAAAATCTTATGCACTTTATAGTGCCGCTCTGCATTCAGACTATTTAAACTGGAGGAATCTTTAACTGTGGAACTTTTTAAAAATATGAATGCCGTAGTCTCAACTGCTCCCAACTCTCCGTAGCCAGTGGGACTATAGCATCTATAGGTATGTTGTGAGGTTTAAACTAAATTCCATAGAAATTCCAAGAAATATTTACTTACTATTAAATTACTGATGAGATAGCCAAGGTGTTGCAATAAATACTTAGCGATGTACAATGTCAGTGGGAGCCGAACACCTTCATCTATTTCATAATGTTGAGCGACGAATCTTCCTAATGCGGGTAATGATCGGTATGTAAACTTTCTCGACTTACAACACTTGAAAATGATTTATTTTGCGGTCTGTCAATCTATTATTGAGTATGGTATCATATCATGGGGAGGTGGTACTTCTGCACTAGACCCAATCATAAAGGCACAGAAAACGATTATATAAATAATACTGAGCTATCTCTAATTACAGACTCTAACTCAATCTTTAATATAATATTTGATAATAGAGTATTTGACGTTCGACAGATTTACATTAAAACAATCCTCACTCATCTTTATACAAACAAACGTAAATACTATTAAAAAAGACTAAACACTCGTATTACTAGAAATACTAACAAAGATTTACTCCATATTCCTGTACCTTATACTACTTTTGGGCATCGTAATTTTAGGTAGTTTGCGATAAGAATTTTCAACATTCTTCCAATTCAAAAAAAAAATTCAAACACAATGTAAAAAAATGGATTAAAAGTTATGGTAGCGCATTTACCGGTGCAATTCGAAATTATTGATTTAACCATTTACGGAGCACATCTTAATATAACTGTATATTCATAGGTAATATAAAATAATATGCAAAATTACTGCCCCAACACAGGCTAGCCTAGAGAGGCGGGTTATGTGAAACTTCAACTTATATCTATGCATTTCTGTTCTTTACATATTACCTACTGTTATCATATTATTTTCTATTTTCCTTTTTATATATCTACTTTATAAACTACTGTACACTTACATTATTATATTATATATGTATTTCAGTTATGGTTAAACTTAATTACAATAAAGATATTATTATTATATTCATTTAAGATATCTATACTTTTCTTTGAATACAGATAACAAATTAAATACATTTTTTGTACCCATGTCATAAAACTAACAATAAAAACGTATACATAATATTAATATAGGTTAAAACTTCCTTCTTCTTTTGGCGCTCGTAACATTTTTAAAATTTAATTGCATAAAAGTTATCTGTTTAGCATTACCATCATCACGTAGAATATGTATGTATATTTCCCTTAAACTGACCATAGGCATACAAATTCAGCTGTGATGTATCATATAAAAACTCGCCCCACTGTTGTTCAACATCAGGTTGTTATGATTTTTGTAAATAATAACATTTTGTATCACACATAGACACGTTCCATTGTTGTGTAAATTATCACTGAAAACAAGGGCAAAAATCATTACATAATTTATTTTAAATTCTTAATATGTTATAAGTCTTTATTCCTAAACCATAGATGTTAACCATTCAATAATATTGCTTAAAAACTCACCTGTTCATAAACATGTTTGTCACTAGTTACAGTTCTTAGTTGTAAGTCGCTAGCTATATAAGTTTTAGATGTAAGTCACTAATTTTAAGTCTGAATTATATATTTTCTAGTTATAAATCTTAGCTGTAAGCCATTAGTAATAAATCTAAGATGTAAATTATTAGATATAAGTCTAAGTGATAGGGTATAGGTTAGATAAACTATGTTGTTAAGTGCCATTGAGGTGATTTTATCACGAAAATTGCGCTATAGAAATAATCAATTTATTATTATTATTATTATTAAAGGATGTAAGTCACTAATTTTAAGTCTGAATTATATATTTTCTAGTTATAAATCTTAGCTGTAAGCCAATAGTAATAAATCTAAGATGTAAATTATTAGATATAAGTCTAAGTGATAGGGTATAGGTTAGATAAACTATGTTGTTAAGTGCCATTGAGGTGATTTCATCACGAAAATGGCGCTATAGAAATAATCCATTTATTATTATTATTATTATTATTATTATTGAAGGGGTTGGGCAAGGGAATGAAGAAGGTTGGGAAGCATCTGGCTATTACGATCTGGTCCCTAAACACGGTCACAATCGTTAAAACCACTTCAAGCAATTTTAATCCGATAACGGGGATGTATTCTGTTCTGTCCATTGACTATATAAAATACGTCTATACTGTAAGGTTCTGCCACGGAAGTTGTCTGCGAGTTGAATGTAGAAACCGTAATAAAAACACTTGTTATATTCCCTGATTAAGTTAATAGACGAAAGTAGGATGTTTTGGAACTTCTCCAAGCCTAACTTTCCATGTGGCGGAAACAACTTGGTTCCGATCGACGGAAATTCAACCCTTCCAGGAAGAGTATGTCGGTTATTAGGGTTAGGGGTGGAAAACTACCACATCTGTTCTGTTTCGAATAAAAAAAATACGAGTCTCTCTTAAACCTTCCACCGTACTACACAAATATATACGTCAATAGCAGTAATCAACACGGCAAAGACTCCAACATTTCTTGGGATGTAGTGAGATTTGTTCACATAAATAATATAGTTTTGAACCAGGCCAACGGCACGCGTGGGGTGATGACATTCATCAAGACTACCCTTCTCGGACACAATTATTAAGGTTCATCCTTTGAATAATTTGAAGAGGTAGCAACAAGGAGTGACAAATTTGTTTTTTTTTTGTACTTGGTCGAACAAGTCATCGGTGTTACATGTGTTTAAACACTCGTGTGCAGATCATTATTTTTAATGTAAGAGACACTTACTTTCTTAAGCGGTTATTGGTTTTGACGATGTTTGTTAGATACCTGTTTAAATAATGTGTTTTAATGTTTTTTTTTTCTGTTTTCTTTTCAGGTATGTACCCACCCGCCCATACTTCAACTTCCGAATCAATGGTTAAAATAATCCAGAAGCTAAGAATTATTTCATTTTTGGTAAGTCATTTTCAAGTATGGTGGGAAGGTTTCAATGTAAAGAAGTAGTACAACCTGCAGACAAGCTATCATATGGCAGCTTTGCATGACTACTTTGTTATTGTAAAAAATGTTTTTATATCTATGTTTTATAATAAAAATAAAATAAATACTTCTGTTTCTCTTCAATGAAAGTTACAGTTCTCTTAAAGTATTAATTTAGCTAATTCATTTTAATATTTTCTTACAAAAAAATAACCGCACTACGAACAGGACTGTATCTAATAATGGAAAAAGCAAAAGTTTAAGTTGTTTATAAAAAAACTATTCAACAATTTCTTTTACAGAGGGGTCTGTCCCTGTGTTCGTGAAAAACTTTTTAAATTAAAGGAATAAATTAACAAAGGCCGGCCTCTGCGGTAAAAACTCGGCGGCGAAACTCGGTGCTAAGCGGAAAATTCCCTCTTCTTTCCAAGAAAAGTAATTCGAACGATTCCGACGAACTACAGGAAGATGTTTTTATGTCTGTTTTACGATGTTTTTCACTGGGAAGAGAAAATATTATATTATAATTTGTTGTCTGTAAATAATTGAGCTGTGTTCAAGCCTTAATTAAAATGCTTAATTGTGGGTTGTGATTATTTCCCCCATTTTTATGTAACGTTTTAATTGCGGCTTTTAATGAAGCAAATTATGATAATGTTCAATATTTGCTATCGGGCTGGGCCCGAGATTTCAGCACTCTTTTTTTGCGATTTAACAATCTATATATATAAAAATCAATGTAAGTTTGTTTGTTTGTCCTCGATTTTCCCGAAAATTACTTTACCGGTTTCAATGAAAATAGCACAGTTTGTTTTTATTAGTGCCGGGAAGGTATAGAAAGTAGTTTGAATGAAATCTAATATGTAAAACTGTTCCTATAACGTTTTAGAATTAGTATGAAACACATTGAACCCGCCATGTTTTATTTAGGTTAGCCCATAGAGATATATAACACTCTGGTTAGCCACAGACTGCATATTCAAAAGAAGAAGGTTTTTTCGGGTAGAATATTTTCAAAATGGAAAACACGAGTAGGTACCTACTTAAGAACTTTATGAACGTTTAGAAAATAAACGTTTGGTATGCAATAAAATATTCAAATGAATGTTTATTTATTTGAATACTTACTTTCGCTGTCAAATCAGTTATGGCACCCCAATGACAAGCAAGAATTCACAACTTCATAACTTTATTAAAAAAAAACCCGAGCAAGGCCGGGTACACATCAGCTATTCATTTAATCAGAATTAAAATAAGTAATTTAAAAAAAATTATCCACTTTATTTTTGTAATAAAACCGATATATTTCACGAGCAATGCTCACTTATTCAGGGTTTACCTAAAACTAAGTGATGGATTAAAATTTTACTGTATTTTCATATGAAGCGGTAACTTCATGATGTGACATTATAATTAAACAATGGGAATGGGTATTAGACCAGATAACTTAGGAGCATTAGAGATAAGGAAATCTAATAACCCCTATAGTATACTCATTAATAATCAAATAAATTTAAATAAACGTCCAATACTTAAAATATTCCTAATCAACAGAGTACACACCCTTCCCTATCCACTACTTGCTCCTCCCACACTCGGGCCTCCAGCCGCCCTTTTGTATCAATCTGTAATACATGTGTATCATAGTTTAGTATACATACTGCCCTGAAGAAGCTACAGTTGTAGCGAAACCCGGTCTGTAAGAAGTACGAGTGATGTAAACAAAGTTATTGTTTTATTTTTAAAAGTTCATTATTTATTTTAATTAAAATATTGCCCTAAAATAAATGTGCTGTTATTGAAGAAATTTTATTTTATTATTTATACTGGGTTTTACGAGATAACAATCCAGTTAAAAAAGTCAGTAAACATACACAAATTACATAAAATTAGATATAATTGAATAATTTTATAATGTCTTATCTCTCTTTAACTGTTGAATTGATATTTCAACGTTCCATAAATTACTAGATTTTTTTTTTACAGTAATTCCACAGAGAAGGACCTGATTGAAATAATTTTCCTCAAAGCCTATATCATCTTTGGGGATGCTGTGTGGAGGGTCTTTTAGAGGATACGAAGCAGTGAACTTGGGTCTTGAGGAGACCCATGTTGTAGGATGAAGGAAATACAGAAGCTGGCAGATTATTCCACAGCCGAGCTGTTGAACACAAGAACGAGTCGTAGAAGCGATCCGTTCTCGTGTGACAAAAGTCAACCATTTGCAAATGTTGGGCGCGCGTTTGGCGTGTTTCCCGACTATGCACCGATTCCGTAGGGTTCAATGACGCAAGTTCCTCAGAGCATCTTCCACTAAAATACATGTAGAACAAGGACAGCGTTCCCGCCGTCTGACGTCTGTGCTCCAAAGATAGCAGTCCGTTTCTTGAGATGAATCTATCATATGGACCACCTGTTTCTGCACAGAGCCAATAGAAGACAAATATGCATCTTCGCATAATATGTTTTTCGAGGCACTGTAAGTAGGTACTGGTTCTATTTTCAGAATTCTCTTAATTTCCACCGAGCTTTTTCCCTAACGATAGAATAAGAATGACTATTTTGCAGTTTTTATTTTTCAAAACCATTTATGAGAATTGTTTGCCCTGGCGCATTCCCCCCTTTTCCACCCCGAAACACGATGGAGTATAAGGGTGCAATTATCCCTCGGCAGGTCGCCTTAATTACTTCCTCCTCTCGGCACGTCACAGAACTCCTTCCAATGTAAGAATGTAGCTAGTAGCCAGCAGGCACCCTTAGTCCAGATTTTATAGCGAAAATTACGCCTCATTTCCCTGAATAAAAACGAATGAGAAATGAACTGTACTATACCGAATGTTTATATTATTTCTTACATTTATTTAAGCTTTTGAAATATATTATAACGTGAATAATAAATGGAGGGCAAATGGACGGGCATGTAGAGGATGTCTGAGATGTCCCAGAAAGACGTCACACTTTCGAGGTGAATCTGGATCATATCACGAGTCGGAATAACCAGCTTGGCGCGAGATGTCAAAATGATGGAAAGTATTTCAGAAATTTGCAAAGGCAATTCATAAAACGTGATACCTCTTATGCCCTTTCGGTAAGATGCAGTAGAAGTAAGTCGAAAAATCGTATTAATTTTTTGAAGATTGATAAACCTTCACATTTGTTCACGTTGTTGGGAAAAACGTATTTTTTTTTTGACTTGTGTATCGGATATGTGCCTAGAAATTAAGTTTTAGAAATGAATTTAGTATTCTTTCTGGCTTTTTATCGATTATTTTTTATAAGCCGTATCAGTTGAAATTAGACGACAGCAAGTTCCGTTTAAGTCAGGGACTCCCGAGGATGACATTGCACGGTCGGGTGATTAAAATACTCGATTCGGGTCTTTACAAGACTCAAAATAATATAATAGTATATATGTTTGCTAAGACCGACTTGTTTGGTGGTTTATCGTCTTTGCCTTCCTCTGCAGCGAAACGGGGTGATGGTTAGTTAAGTCCCATTTATTAATTGTTTCTGTGTTTAATTCGTAGAACTCCAATTATTATTTTTTTTTTAATTTAATTTAAATTAAATTTATTTTTATAAACAATAATTATTAGCCTGAAACACTCATCCAAATTGAAAAAAACCTTCCGAGAAAAGATAAATGTCGCCGACAGGACTCGAATCTGCACCCTTCTGATTGCCGGTCAGATGCTCTACCGTTGAGCTACGTCGGCTTATCGCAAACCCGCCAAGTTAATCAATATATACTAGTTTTTCATTTAATAATTACTGTTTTTTTATTATATTTCACCTGTAAACAACCAACTTTATTTCTGACCGGAAATCAGAAGCGTGCAGGTTCGAGTCCTGTCGGCGACATTTATCTTTTCTCGGAAGGTTTTTTTTCAATTCGGATGAGTGTTTCAGGCTAATAATTATTGTTTATAAAAATAATTGTTACCCTTTGCGCTATGCACAAAAAACTTTAGTTTATCAATTAATAAATTAAATTTATTTATGTTATTATTAAGGTCTGCAAGTATTTTTTGTTTTTATTTTTTATTATTGTGATAGCCGTTTCGGCGTTTAAGGCCATTTTCAAAAAAAAATCCCATTTAATAGTTGAAAGAAGTCTTTAATATAAATGCATTAAAACAATAATTTTACAATGTAAGTGGAAAGCAATTTAATTTGAATATTCATTCTATATTTGTAATAAGTTAAACAACCTACCGTAACAAAATTAATACGCATGTTAAAGACGCCATCTATGGGCGCAATCATGTTCCGTCAGAACTTTGTGCTCTCTTACAAATATCTTATAAATATTCTCCAGTCCTAAAAATTATAAATATTTCAAATAAATACCAACTCTTCTTGTGCCACCAATCTCCTAATAAATGTAACATCAATAGAAAAGGATGATAAAACAGCAAACTGTAAAAATCGTATCATCTCTAAGCTTAAATTTTCTAATAAAACTGTACATTTTTTTTCTTTTTTATATGAATATCGCACAAGAGTCCCAACTGCTCCCAACCGCCTGGAGCCAGTCAGACTATGGCATTCCCAATTGGGGAGTGTTGTGAGGCTGAAGGTATTGGGGAGGGGAAGTAGAAGGGGAAGAGGAAGGTGGGGAAATACCTGGCTATTCAGATCTGGTCACCAAACACGGCTAATAGCCATTTCAAGCAACGTTTCAATTATGAATCGTGGTCTTTCACCAGGGCGATACTGAGAGTATCTTCCACTCAGGAACGTGCGCAAATATACTATATATTATTTTTAAAGTAATTAATTGTGAAACTACACAAATTAATTAAGTAAAATTTACTTGCGCACGCCGGGATTTGAACCCGCGTCCTTCGGATTCATAGTCGAGAGCCTTACCCCTCGACCATGGAGGCCGCCTGAAGTGACCTGCCAAGTAAGCATGTTTTTCTGTATCTTTTTGTACATAATTAGATACAGAATAGGAAGTAATATTTATACAGCTCCCTTGAGGTGATTTTTCACAAAAACGGCGCTATACAAATCATCAAATTATTATTATAATTATTAAAGATGGCAGCCAATATATGGAAATAATATTGATGATTCTTAAGGTAAGTATGAGATTGTTCGAAATGACGGAATTCGACAAGGTCTCGGTTGCTCAATTGGTAGAGACGCAATTCCCGGATAGACTAGAAGTTCTGAGTTCGAGTCTTCTTCTGTTTCATATTTTTATTGAGAGTTACTGATGTTATTTTCATTAATTAATAAATAAATTTACTTCCATCCATTTCTACGAATAAAACATGAATTGCTTTAGTTTAGACGTCATACACCGAACGTAGATTCGGTATGGTCAAGTGATATATTCCATTGTTGAGATGTTTCAACGGATAACATACCGTCGGGGTATTTTCTCTGTGACGTAACTTGAGATACGTCGAGACTGGATCGATATAAATGTATAGATTAGAGATTTATTGGACATTTATCGAATCACCGCGGCAATCCACCTGGCGATAAGATAAGTCTAATAGATTTATTGCCGTCTACCTGCTTTAGGAGCGGAGTTTAATGAGGGAAGCGGGTACCATTGATTGCGGGAGCAGTTAGACACGGAGCTGTGCTGGGGCAGCATCTGCCCGCTCTATAGCTCTCTGGTCGAGAGATGTATCGTAGAACGCTCCACAAAACTCGGCGGCGGGTCCATTCATCTTTGGCTTCAGGGCTGCTGCGGTAATTTAAAAAGGAAGATAAAAGATTGCCTTTCGGAGTTTCTTAACTTTGTTTTCTATATTAGGGAAAATGATCTCGTGATTGATACGAACGTTATTAGAAAATGTCTACCGCTTGGACAGTCTTATTTAAGAAGCTTTTCTTAATTTTTTCAGCCGTATTATTGGTATAAGAAATCAAGGTGTTGATTATATTACAACTTAGTTTAAAAACTCTTTTTTCCTATCAAACAAACGATAATACGACTTTTTTATTTTTATTTTTTTACCGTTAATTGTATATTTCAATACAATACAGAGCAAAGAATACAATAGATATGCCCTAACACGCAAGGGGAAGAAACCAACAGTAGGGGAGAGCTTAGGCGTATCACTGTCATTAGATTTGAGAATAAATGCACCCCGATAGACTGCAGACAACTCGCATTACACTACAAAGTATTAGTATTTACTCTGCGAAAAGCAAATCTGCTAATGATCAAAACTTCCTTTTTGCAAATTGTGCAAATTTTCAGTAGTTTATGGAAAATCTTACTTCTTCCTGTAGCTGTGGTAACATATTTCAAAACTAACTGCCAATAAGTAAAACAGTAAATAAGAAAAAGTTCGAATTGTTTACAAAAACCGAATATTTTGTTTGAGTATTTAGTTTGACCTTTTTTACTAATATTTTAAATTTGTTTACCGCAGTCAAAATCACGTGGAAGAAATATGGATGGCAGTGATTTATTGTCACCTAAACTGTATTATATTAATAAATATGTTTAAAATGCAATAATAAACGCTTATTTGTGAATTTGAATACTATAGTTTTAATTATTCTCTTAACCACTTCTATTTTTACAACGTTTGAAAGCGCAGGAAACCAGAATCATTGTTTTATTTTTTTAAATCTTTGAATGTTACTTGCTACCGGACAAAACACAAATGGACGTCATGTATTCGAGAAATGCGTGACTCCGCCTGGTACCAAATTTAGGATTTCACGTGATTTGACTTCATCTCTGAGACGAATGTGTGGTAAAACCATGTATGATCGTGTGAAAAATGCTGAAATTCGTAAAGAATGCAAGGCTGATGTATACGTAATGAACAAGATTAAGAAAGGGACGCTTAGATGGTTCGGGCATGTAGAGCGAATGAATGAAGGAAGGAGTGTAAGGAGAATATATGACGCGAATGTGAATGGAAGAAGAAGCCGGGGAAGTCCAAGGAAGACGTGGCACGATCAAGTGAATGAAATACTTGAGTCGGACCATGTCAGAAGTCGGAATAACAGAAGAGAATGTATGAGACGATTTATGAATGTGAATGAAGCAAGAAGTGTATGCCAAGATCGAGTTGTTTGTCGGTCCGTCCTTTCTGCCTACCCCTGCGGTGAAACAGCGTGATCGTTAGTAAGTTAGTGCTTTCAGCCGTCAAAATGGTCGGCAAATTTTGCTATATGGTATGTCTATTCATTCTGATGTCATTGACAAAAACTGCTTCATAGACGTAGATTTCCTGCCTTTAAGATATTATAAATGAAAATAATATAAAAATATTACCTCTCATATTATCGTCGGATTCAAATGCAAATAGATAGCAATAATGTACGTGATAGGAATTATTCATTCTGAATCCCCGAAACAGCGACATGATTCAATAATATTCGGATTTAAAAGAAAGCCAACTTTGTACGAGCCAATTTATTTTACGGGAAAACCAATTGGTATATCGCATCACCGCACCTTTCTCACCGCAGATCTACTGCTTTAATGTCAGTAGGTGCATTATTAACGAAAATAAGTATAGGTGATTATCATAATTATGGAGTAATTATATTAGCCGCACGAGAGAGGGGAGAAAAAGCAGACGGAAAGCCATAAGGAGAGGGGATACAATAATGGAGTTACGTACCTCTCGTACCATCAGAACCTTAAAAATAACGTAGTGTGTGCAGGAGGGTTTTTAAATAAGAGTATATTAATATATATATAAATATATATTTGTCTTGTTTTCCTCATAAAATTGTGAAAGAACGACCAAAAGTCAACATCTTGACGACAACATATATGTATATTTGTCTTGTTTTCCTGATAAAATTGTGAAAGAACGACCAAAAGTCAACATCTTGACGACAACATATATGTATATTTGTCTTGTTTTCCTGATAAAATTATGAAAGAACGACCAAAAGTCAACATCTTGACGACAACATATATGTATATTTGTCTTGTTTTCCTGATAAAATTGTGAAAGAACGACCAAAAGTCAACATCTTGACGACCTCTGTGAGCAGAGCGGTAAGCTTTTTGTCTCCGAACCCAAAATGTAACACCGGGAGTGGCAAATGAAATTTTAATTAAATAATAAAATCTTTACATGTAGCAAACACTTTGTGGGAATACATAATTATAAAAAATAAAATAACTATGTTTTAATTCCACTTTATTATTTTTTCATCCAACCGGTTTCGATTCAACCTGAACCTTCCTCAGGGGTGAATAAAAATATATGGTTTATATATTTAATATATTTTTATTCACTATAATAACTATATTCACTATAATAATAATAAAAGCTATTTTGTTCTAACAACTTTTTCTAATAAATAACTACATGTTTCGAAACCAATCGTTCCCTTATCAGGGTACAATTTATTCTGAAAAATAAATACAATGTTTACTGAAGAAGCAATTTTAATTATTTAAATAATAAAAAATTGTTTTGAAAAAAACATTACTTTAATTAATAAATATCTACATGTGTCGAAGTCAATAGTTCTTTCGTCGGGATACAATGTATACTGAAAAATAATGATTTAAGAATACACAAAATAGAAACATAGACGAAAATAACAATAAGTGGAGAGAGCAGGTAAATAATTGGTTATTAATGTAAAAAAAATGTTTGTATAAAATAAACAAAATTATTATGAACAAATAATGAAAACAAAATAATTTATTGTTATTTAATTTAAAATGATGCCATAAAGTGAATTAGTGTATATTGAAGAAGTTATTAATTATTTATTCCGTAATATTTCACAAATATATAAATCAATTAAAATAATATATTATAGTACATTTACACTTCGTTCCAACTCGGTAGATAATTTCAATTCCTCCCCGCTGAAATACCACTGTTCACAATCGAAACGTTGCAAGATTTTGCCGTATTTAGTAAACTGAATAGCCAGGTACTTCCCTACCCTTTTCTTCTCCATCTCTTCCTCCGCAACTCCCTTCAGCTTCATATTATACTTATTGATGGGACTCTAATTCAATTTTTTTTTTATATGAATACCGCACAAGATTCCCAACTGCTCCCAACCGTCTGGAGCCAGTGAGACCATGGCATTCCCAATTGGGGAATGTTGTGAGGCTGACGGTATTGTGGAAGGAAAGGAGAATGGGAAGAGGGAGGTGGGGAAATACCTGGCTATTCAGATCTGGTCACCAAAAACGGCTAAAAGCCATTTCAAGCAACGTTTCAATTCTGAATGATGGTCTTTCACCAGGGTGATACTGAGAGTATCTTCCACTCTGAATAGTATATACTATTTTTAAATTAATTAATTGTAATAAAATTTACTTGCGCACGCCGGGATTTGAACCCGCGACCTCCGGATTCGTAGTCGAGAGCCTTACCCCTCGACCATAGAGGCCGTCAAATTAGAAAAAAAAACATCGATCGATTTGAACCGCTCTTCAAAGAGCCAGCATTATTTTTTGTATCTCCTCAATCATTCGTAATATTATTTGTTTATTATATCGCACATAGGGGATTTTTACAGATTTTGTTATTAAATTAAAATTATAATACAGACACAGGTGTAAAAGACATTATAGTACGTACATCGATAGTATAGATCGTATTTACAAAATACATCAATAAAATATTTGATATATCCCACAAATAAATTCAGCAATAACATTCATAAGTATCTGAATAATAAATGAAATAGCGTAATCATTGCACCATTTCTCCAACCCCTACCACTTCCCAATGCGTATTTATCACAACCGGCAACCTTCATGTTCCTGCACTTCTCCTTATTCTTCCCAATGTGATTAATAATTCACACTCTTCTGGAGTGTGTTTTATCTCCTACTCGTGACACGAATCTCTACTTAGATTCCTGATCAGATTTGGTTCCTTTTTATATTCCTTTTACACTATGGGCTTCTTTGAATCTGTTTCTATTTGGATGGGTTTATGTATCCGAAACCTGCGACACCATACGGTAGAGATACATACCAGAAAAGGTTTTTATTGTATTTTAAAGTTTTTAAGGAGCCCGTAAAAAAGGTTGCTCCTACTGCAAAAGGCCATTAATTTCAATGCGTGGTTAAGTAATAAAACCTAATCAGTTCGCCTGTCTATATCAATGATTCTAACACTGGTGAAAGAATAGAGACAAAAATTGTAAATACTCTTTTAATATATTAAAATTCTCATGGTTACGAGTAAACTCACGTTTTTATTTTATTTACATAAAAGTGTCGAGTACTGTACACTGTACACTGTGGAGGGAAGTAAGAAATATATGAAATTTGGACACATTTATTTGTGGGTCACTAAAAACTACACACTTTGTAGTCTGTTAATGCAATAAATACCTCGAAACATTTATCTAAAAATTCCACACGGGTAGTTGGGAAAATGTATAAGGTTTCCAATGACTAAAGTTCTTAAGCCTATAAGTTCTACGAGAAATACATATTGGATAAAACGTTCGAAAAAACCTTTACAGAATTTCAAACTGCACATATTTTCAGACATTTTTGTACGTTTTTAATAGAATTTAAAATATTACAGTTCAAGGATTTTCGTCATTGGAAATCTTAGACATTTTCTCAACTACCCGCATATAATTTACAGAAAAATAACATATTTTATTGCTTTGCTTAAGCAACGTGTAAAGTGACGTTTAGTGCTGTATTTGGGTGATTGATAATACGGTTCCTTAAATCCTTAGCACTGTATTTTTTGTTGGTAGGTACTCGGAATGAGTGGCTAAAAAAATGGTACCGTAAACGTAGGTACTGAAATCTCAAATAAGTTCTTTAGCTGAAAGCAGTTTTGTGGCTTTTATCGTGAATTGCCAGTTTTTGTCGAATCATTTTTTTTTCATGCTCTAATCAGTGGCCCAAAGGTTTATGTGGTTTTTTGAGGATAATTTTGGGTCACTTTTGCGTAACTTAAAAAAAAAATTCTTTGGCTGTATATGTTAAGGGGGGCGATCATCACTGAACATAAAACATCAAAATTTTCCTTTCTCCAACCTGATGCAAACTGTATCTTCCAATTGTAGGCCTGAAATCCCCGATCTTATGAAGTTTTGATCCTGGCAGTGAATCATAGATGAAAGCTACGGTTTCATTGTTATAATCATTGAACAAACTTTGAATAGGGCTCTTTGATGGAGTTGACAATGAATACGACCAGCTTAACCATATGTATTTACAAACATTAATATACTGTCGTACCTTCATTAAATCACTTTTGTATGAAGTGATTTGAACTTGCTGATTTTTATTTTATTTTTATTAGCCTCGCTCTTAATAATTATAAAAGTGATGGAGAATTTTTATTTTTAAGGCTTATATTACGGCTTAAAAAAATATTTTCATATAGATCAGCAATCGCCAATTCAGAACACACAAGTTTTATTATATTTAACGAATTATACGCAGAATTCATAAAATGTTTTTTAAAAGTAAATAAAAAATCGTTTCATCAAAACACCCCGTTATATTGGTTCCATTGCATTCGGAACATCTTAGGTCACGAGTCTCGGCTGCGCGTATTCTGGTTTTGTATTTGTCTGCAAAATTTTATTTGTCCATTTTGTTTTGTATTTTTATTTTTATTTTGGGGAAATTTTAAATAATTTGGGTAACTTTAAGGGGTATAATCGTTGTTAAATATTAAAAAAAAACATTAACAATGAAAGAAATAAGAATATTCACTGGCAAACCAATTGTCAATATGGATATTATGATAATGTTAATGCTAAATACTATTATTATTCTTTGAGTTAAAGTTTCTGAAAATGTAAATAATTTTATTACTTATGTTTAGTTATGGTTTATTATGAAGAGAATATACAATTATATACTGAAAAGCTCATCCTTGCTTTGACATTTCGACTTCTTGGAATAACAAGGTTCCATTTGACACTCTGATGTTATGCGATAATAAGCCTTAAAGTTGTTCTCTCTAGAGCACATTGTCGCATGACATTGCTGTGTCAGATGGAACCTTGTTATTCCAAGGGGTCGACTTGACATACTAACCTTACAACCGACCGGCCATAGATTTGGAGCGTTTTGGCGGGGTTTGAAAAATTGAAACTAATTTATTTGTGAAAACTAAATTTAGAAAAAAAAACTTCTGGTATTTAAGTTAGAACGTCATTATTGATTAACAAAATGGACTATAGTTCCTTATTCTGAGTAACCAAATAAATAGTTACCTTATTTGTCTTGGAAAACACAAATAAGGTATCAACTTATTCTATGAGGTTGCTATCGGCCACGATTCGTACAGGAACCCAAAAATCAGTTCAAGCGTAATTGCTTTGTGTGGTGCTTTCATGATTTCACTGAACATTCGTGACTAGTTTGCGTAACACCGGTTGAGAACCACTGAACTAGGGCTTTTCCAATTTCGTAGTACGCCACTGCTCAGAAGCCTTCGGGCTAAATACTTATTGGGACGGAACCTCTTGTGGTAACCGAAGCGAGATGGGGTAACGCAACTTCACGTAACCAATCTGAACTTAGCCTCTGCTTCAATTACCCTTGCTTCGTAGCATAATACCCCATTCATAATAATAACAGGTAAAGTCAATTCATTTCCTATTATATCAAATTCGCCGACTGCTAGCCAGACCAGTGACAAAGGGTGGAAATATGAAATTCTGTGAATCCATTCCTATTTTGCCCAGGAGATGGTGGACGTGCCATCCTCAATTAGATCGTTTAGTTAAATATTCTGTAAACCGATGATTGGTTTACTGTTGAGCATTTCAAAATTAGGTTCGGTTCTATGTTCAAAGTCCGGCTTACTATTAATGGGATACAAGTAATTGATAGCACTCCAAGAATCAAGAATGAACATCACAGAGCAAATAATACATAGAGTTGTCTAACACGCAATGGGAAGAAACCAAAATAAGAGGGGTGGGGGGCGTGCTGAACGTGTCGCCAATTTTAGTAAAACAGCAACTAAGTAAAAGGGTTCAGATTGTTAAAAAAACCTAATATTTTGTCAGAGTATTTAGTTTCACCCTTTTTTATAAATGCTTTGTAATTTGCTTACCTCAGTAAACATCACGTGATGCAAGCGTGGACGGTGGTGAATTAAGTTGGTGGCAAAATGAGTGTCACGTGACCTTTACCTCCAACCGTATAAATCGTACTTACGGCATGTTTATTAATTCTGACGTCAGTGATGAATACCTATTACGTTTGCGACTCAGGAAAAATCATCTTCGCTTTTTTTATTCCTTACAAGAGGATTTTATGTTGGAAATATTTATTTTTTTCTGAAAACGTAACGTGAATTTTGGTGTACTGTTTGCCACTAGGTGATTATATCGCTGAAGAACGTTA
Source organism: Halesus radiatus (assembly GCA_022606495.2). NCBI lineage: Eukaryota > Metazoa > Arthropoda > Insecta > Trichoptera > Limnephilidae > Halesus > Halesus radiatus. The sequence continues at coordinate 51,504 of JAHDVE020006008.1, read as the reverse complement.
TGAGGCCGGATTTATTAATACGCGCTGAAGAGGTTTGAAAATGCTCGCATTAAATAATACTACAGGAAAATTAGACTCAAAATGCATAAAATAAATGACAAAATTGCTACATTCATGAAAATTTGGTCACAAATTCATCTTGGAAGTAGAAATGAAAATACGCAGAGTCCGCCCAAATTAAAGTGGTGGAACACCCCTCTAGGGGGAGGTGGATGCATCAGTGCTGAATCGAATGACATCACTCCCAAGTCCACATGATCAATATTTTGTGAGATATGATAGGTTTTTAGTGAAAAAAGTCAAAATAACGCAATAATTCAAGCAAAAATATTTTATTCCATTGCTTTTTTTTTACTAAAAACTTAATTTAACCAAATATTGATTTTATCGACTCGGGAGTGACGTCATTCGATTCAGCACCGATGAAACCATAGTAAACGATACCTCACTCGACGTATCTGTAAAAGGAATTTTTCAAAAAATCCCACCCCCCCGTACAGGTGTGTTCCATCACTTTAATTTGGGTGGACTCTACTGCCAAGAAGAATCTATGAGCAAAGTTTCATGAATTTAGCAATTTTGTCATTTATAAAACTCTATTTTTCATGTACTATAAAGGTTGTTTTTCGACTCGTTCTTCTTCCGGTTCTACCAGTATTCATCTTATTAAACTTTTACCCAAAAATTATTACACAACAATTATTATTCGTTCATTAGATGTTTCAGAGAATAATAAAATTAGAAAATATCATCTTAATATTAAAAAAGAAAATTATTGCCTCTCTTAAGGTAATACGGAGAGATAATTTTCTGAAAAATTCAGTAATTTTTTAATGTCAGTGTAGGTACCTTTCGCATTCTCGTTAAACAAAAAAAAAATCGTGAAATGCGGTTAGTATCATCGTTGTCCCCGTTCTACTTTTTTAATGTAAAAAAATGGTTCTTCCATCACTTTGATGCCACAAATGGCCGTTTATAACGATTATGCGCTATTTTCCCCGACGTCCGCGTCCCCTGGGAGGGGTTAACGCCGCTCCCGTAAATCACACACCTTCCCTCATTAGCCATTTTAAAAAAAACGGTGGGCGACTAATTGATCGGGAATCGAGGATTTTACATAAAACCTACTCCATATGTAAAACAGTTCACTTTCTGTACGTCAGTATAATTTTGTGCTTCCCCTACTATGTGCATCGCAATTTTTTTTTTATTGTAAAAAATACTTGTTTTTCCACACGTTGAATTGCATCGTTTGCATTTTACGTTGTAACACGCGTGAAATTACGTAGTTTGCGTTTCATTTTGTATGGTTATGTATGGAGTTACGTAGTTTTATTTTCGCGTTTGAACATGTGCCAGGTAACGTTGAGTGCATGTCATATTTGAACACGTGTAACTCAAGCTTGGAGCGACATAGAAGGCGTATCATGTTTTAACATTCGTGGAGCAACGTAGTTTGCGCTTCATGTTTTTGAAAGAACATAATGCTACATAATTTGCGTTTCATGTTTTTAAACATTTTATATAGAATTACGCTGTAAATTAAAAATCTTCAAAAACAACATATATGGATTAGCCTAGTTTGCGATTCATATTTGAAGACATTTGGCGTTAAGGCGATGCAACGGGAAGTAATTTAAAATCGTGTGTTTTCGGTTTGAGAATTTGATGGCCAAGAAATATCATAGATCATTTAATTAAATAACGCAAGTAGAACACACCTTGGCCTTTCGTATAACCGTCCAATTTTTTTGTGTGTCTTTTTAACCCTAGAAAAAAATAAGGTATCAGACCCAAAAAAATGTTTAGCTCACGAACCCCTTTTCCGATATTGTTGTGTTGTTCATTGTAGCAAATTAAGTTTTTTAGAATACGACTATACAACATTTTAATATTTACGCCTGAGTTTTACAAATTAAAATAAAACACTTGTTTTGGTGACGTTTTTTTTTGTGTAAATCGAAACATGCGGCCGATGTTAAGCGGGAATTTCGACCTTGTCACCACCTGCATAAGGAGCGGGTGATTTCGTTGGAATTTTAGTAAGTGGATGGCCTTAAGAAGCGTTTCCTCTTATTTGACCAGATATTGAATAACATTATTTCCATTGTTTTTTTCCTTTAAATTTTTGTTTTATTTTGATGTTAAAACAGTTTTTAGGTACACATTCGCACCAGGAAGTCTTCGATCTGCCCAAGGTTGTAAATCTAAGACTTGGGATTGATGGATTGAATACATCGAGAAAATCTTGACGTGGATGTGTGATTGTTACTCTAACGCGATAAGAAACACTAACGTTGTTAACGCTGAGTATGTTTCGGATGAATAATATAATGAGGTCTAGCGAGGGTTGAATCTCTGTACAGTAAGTTAATAAAGGCTATCGTTTACTGGAAATTTCGCAAAAAGCAAAGGAGAATGAATTATGCAGGTGATGTTATTTCTAACTTTGACATTTTAAACCATAGAAAGGTACAATAACTTGAATTTGAGAAAAGTCTACTTTTGGCTGCACTGAGTTAGTACTGTTACCTACTATATAAGAGTGCACTCACACAAATTAAAATCATTGAAACCAAGAATAAAATTGGACGAATAATATTAATCTTACAAATGCTAAACACCATAATATTATACCGTATATTTCAAATCATAATATGTAGAGTTTTGACAATAATTCGAGTGATGATGCGGATGTTGTTGTTACAAATGTCATTGGGTTTAATTGTTTAATTATTGTGTGAATGTAGAAGCCGTTTGATATTATTCCTCCAAGAGTAGCCGCCATTGAATTTTCCGGATACGATTTCATTATTTGAATTTCGAAACTCTGCGTGGGAGCGAGTACGATTTGTGAACATCAATCAATAACGCAAACAATAAATGTTTTTCGTGGTATTGTCAGTAGGGATGACCGTGATGGAGTTTGCTTTTTATAACTCTGGGATCAAAAGGTATATTTACTTGTTAAATTTTTTTGATTTCTCCGTATTAAACACAGTAACAATATATACATATTTTATCTTATTCAATAAATGCAAATTCACGTTATGGTTTCATTTTTAATTAAATGTAATTTTTTTCTGTAACCATTATTTTAATAAATAAATATTTACATGTTTCAAAATCCATGATTATATAGTATATTTGATCAATTAATAAATTATAATATGAACGCATACATTTGTTTTGTACCACTTCAATTTTATATAATAATCGACCGGTTTCGGAAGTACCCTTCCTTCGTCAGGAATATACTAAGACTATTCGAAGATACAAAATAATATAAGATAGAGATGAATATTTAGTTGTTGGAGTGGTAGCGGACTAAAGGGGAAGGGGTAATTAGGGGTTTTCTGGAGGAACCGTGCGATTCACTGGAAAAATATCTAAAAGAGGACTATGTGATAAATTTACTTATTTATTCAATATGATAGAAGCAATATTTAGGGAATCCCTAAATAGAAAATCCCTAACGGACACGACCATAAGACACTTATATATATTTATCTCTTCAGTTTTCTAAAGCCACGATTACATGGAGAGATTTCGACGCTGCCATGTCGTCGCGTCGAGTGATCGCCATTTCTTCTAGCCACTGGTAGAGTCACACAGAGCTACTTAAATATCTGGAACTGCAAGTAGGAATTAGCGAGTAAACTGTCAAAAAAATGTCGCACTTACGAATCTCGTTGATTAGTCGGAGAAAAAAACAAACACAAAAACAGAAAAAAAATCTCAGCTGCTAGCTGTGATGTCAAACGGTGCGACAGCAGCGCTGCGTAGTGGCGAAGACACGCGACAGCAGTCGAAAACTCACGTACCGCCGAAATCGCGCGTTTATCGCGATCAGAATTAAACATGTTCTAATCGTATCCCACAAATGTTCGTTTAAAAGCTGCGAATTGAGTTATTCGCTTCGAATACTTTTTCACACGAAGCGATTTCGACGCTACTATTCAAATAGCGGCGTTGAAATCAAAAATAAGCTCACCACGGTCTTCCGGATTTCATCCCATTTACGATATCCCGTTCTTCTCATCCTCATTCGCACTTATCGGCGTTTCTTTAAAAAAATCTTTACTCTGTCGTCGCCAAAAACGAACGACTTAGAAATAATGTTTTACTGAGCTCCTAAATCCCACCCACTTAATGTAACCATTTCTATAACTACTTAAACTAACTATAACCATCTAGTTTTGGCCCATTTCGTTTTAGTTCCACTATCTGCCCCATTTCTACCCCATTCTCTGCCCACTCTCTGCCCATTCCCCTACCTGGAACTACCTAACTCAGGACGTAAGTAGCCATTCCTCTTAGCAGTTCTCTCCGAACTTTTAGTTGGATATAATTTTATTGAATTTCCTTTTCAATGTAATTGCCTCTGAACGGAAATAATAGATGGCGTGTCGGCGTACTGGATTAATAATATAATTGAGCAATCCATTTACTTGAAAGTTCGATTCATTTAATCATTATTTTCTAGTGTATAAATGAGGGATTACAATTAACGATATAATAATTAAAAAGAGAACAGCGTTTCCCGAACTTTGTAGTACCGCTTCACACTTTCTGGAATAATAAACATTCTCTGTCTTTTCTTTAATAAGCACGATGGAAGGGGTGGTGTACTTGAATACCTGTACTTAGATGTTTTTACAAATTTTGTTTGCAAAGTTATTTTGATATCCTTCTTTAGGACGCTCGGCTGGCATTCGGGTGTATGAATACGATAGTCTCCACATTAAATATATCAGTCAAATACCACCTTGCATGGTACACGAACAGTTATTTTATTTTATTCAGAAAACCAACATATTACAATATTTATTAAGTATGGTAAATCTCTATATATATATATATATATATATAAAATTTATATTAGTCTGTCTGTCTGTCCCCGACTTTCTCGAAAATTAGCACGGTTTGTTCTTCTTACTGAAGGGAAGGTTTAGAGAGTAATTTGAATGAAATACAATCTATTCTAATTTTCTATTAAATACCATGTATTTCTGTATTATGTTTAATATATTTTTATTCACCCCTGAGGAAGGTTCAGGTTGAATCGAAACCGGTTGGATGAAAAAATAATAAAGTGGAATTAAAATAAAGTTATTTTATTTTTTATAATTTAGAAATACAATATGTAAAATTGTCGCTAAAACGTTTTAAAATTAGTATGAAAACCATTGAATCCGCCATGTTGTATTGAGGTTAGCCCATAGATATACCACTATGGTTAGCCACAGATTACATATTCAAAAGACGAAGGTTTATTTGGGTATAATATTTTCAATATGGACAACGCAAATAGGTACCTAATTAAGAACTTTATTATTTAGACATATTTTGAAAAAAAAAAAAAATTTGGGATGAAATAAAATTGTCAAATGAATGTTTCTTTGTTAAGAGATAGTAATAGTCGTCACAATGCATTTCGCTGTCAAATCAATTATGGCACCCAAACGACAAGCAATAATTCACAACTTCATAACTTTATTAAAAAAAAAAAATCCTGTGTAAGGCCGGGTATCAGTTAGTACATATATAAAAAAGTGAACCAATAATGGCTTTTCACTCAAGTACCTTAATTATTCAATTACAAAAAAGTTACAAGTTTAGCCTGTTTGGATGGGATGGTGAGAGGGAAGGAAAGGGAATGGACTACTGTTTAATTTTTACATACCTCCGAGATCACTGTATTTTTATGTCATATGTTCAAATATAGCTGTGATGTTTCAACACATACATTTTTACATTATAGTATCGTCATAGAATAATGTGGATGCGCTGGTTCACAAAGTATCGTTATCATCATTAAAATAATCATAATTGAATTGCTCAAATATGCGGGGTAAAATAGGAAGGGTCAAGATGGGATCCAAAGACTTTCCCCTTATCGTTAATTTTCTATTAGCCTCTTCTTTGTCTGTCTATGCACTTGAGCACATAAGTAAAATAATAGTTCAACGTAAAAAATCACAGACGATATTCATCTGCGGCGGATCACACAATACAAATACCACGGCGGTGGCGAACTAGCGGGTTGCGGGTGCGAATTGATATGTAGTGAACGAAATCGCAGCGGGCAATGATAAATAATAATAATAGAATTACTTCTATAGCGCCGTTTTCGTGGGAAAATTCCCTCAAGGTGCGGGTAAAGTCGATGGACTAGGTATGGATTACAATTGGGTAGGTTTATTTAGGATGCATGTTATTGTGTAAATCAACTATTAGGCTATCCAAGTTGAACCGTAACCGGCGCAACCATAATGTTTACACTGTTTCTATATATTTATAACTACTATCATCTTTTATATACTTCTCTTATCACTGTTTTATATTTTTTTTGCATTTCTATGTTCAAACAGTCACATATATTACTATGCAAAAGTCTATGTAAAAGCTCTATGTCCGTTAAATAAATAAATAAATTCCTAAAATATTTATTATAATTCTTTAGAGTAAGATGCTAATGATTGATATCATACTTGTTACAGCCCATAAAATACAACTTAGGTAATAAAAAAAATAATAATCCTCCTTCCATAAATAGAAAGAATAAACATCCGGAGAAACTTATTAGGTGAAAGCTTTTGTTTCCCGGACAGATTGATAGATTGTCGATAAATTAACTTGACTTACCTCGTCTGTAGATATAACCGCAGTCGACTTCAATGGGATAAGCAAACTCTCTATGAAATTAGTTCTCTTTGGCTTGCTGGAGATGAATATTAGATTATTAATTCATTTCTTTGTGTACCGAGAATTACATTTGAGTGTTATAATTTTCGATAAGAGAATAATTTATATTATTAATTGATAAACTAAAGTTTTTAAGACAAGATTTTTGTGCATAGCGCAAAGGGTAACAATTATTTTTATAAACAATAATTATAGCCTGAAACACTCATCCAAAGAAAAAACCTTCGAGAAAAGATAAATGTCGCCGACAGGACCCGCAACCTTCTAATATCCGGTCAGATGCTCTACCTTTGAGCTACGCCGGCTTATCGCAAACCCGCCAAAGTTAATCAATATATGCCAGTGTTTCATTCAATAATTACTGTTTTTTATTATATTTCACCTGTAAACAAAAACAGTAATTATTGAATGAAACACTAGTATATATTGATTAACTTGGCGGGTTTGCGATAAGCCGACGTAGCTCAACGGTAGAGCATCTGACCGGATATTAGAAGGTTGCTGGTTCGAGTCCTGTCGGCGACATTTATCTTTTCTCGGAAGGTTTTTTCAATTTGGATGAGTGTTTCAGGCTAATAATTATTGTTTATAAAAAAATTGTTAATTTATATGAGTTCAACATTATTGCAAATATTTAATTATTTTAAGACAATTTTTTTTTACTCATAATTCATCCGAAAATAGTGTTTTGAATCAACTTAAATAAAGCGGTTCAGGTATACAAAGATGTAATTTAACTGAAAACTCGCTGGAATTTTTTTATTTTTTATTATGAATATCTCAGAATCTTTATTAGGTAATTATAATTTCGTTTCATTATGCACGTTAAAAGCTTGTTTTTTATCCTCGCCTGAGGTGATTTTTCACGGGATAGGCGCTATGAAAGTGATCAATTTACTAAACTCATTATCATTAATTTGAAAAGCATTAGTTTTTTTTGTTTTTTTTTTCGATTATTAGAAACCCAAAGTAGGTACACTGTTCTTCCAAAATTCTAAGTATTTTATTTTCAATTTTTCCGCGTTTTTCTCAGAAGGTGATAACACAATTTGTTGAAACGTTTTTAAGCTTTATATTTTTAGGCGGAAACGTCAAAATTTGCCTAGAAAAACCAAGAGTTCCTGAATGGAACACTTTTGAAAGAAATTTTCGGATGTGAATTTTTAGCCCATCGGATTTCGGCTCACGATGTCGCTCCTATCCAGGCTTTGATCTTTTGAAGTTTCACTATATCAGCACACACTTGCATCATAAAAAAAATATAAAATAAAAATAAATGATTTTCATAATAAGCAAACACTTCGTTGAGCGACATGATGAAGTAAAATAAATACACTTTGTATGAATCCACTTTTATTTTAAATATGTTGTAAAACGTACCTACGTAGAACGATCAGAAAAAATCATATTTCTGATTTGATTTTGATAAATACTAAACTTTCATAAATTTAAATAATAAATAATAAACATGTTTCTGTTTAAAAACATTATGTTTATCGTATTGCGCAATAATATTAAAAGTTTTACGAATTAATAAATAATCCACCTCCGACTTCCTTCCCCATCGTAAGACCGGGAATCAATAAATCCCTTCCTACAGCTCAACGACGTTACCCAGATGGATTGTAACATAGTTTCCCGGGCCTTCTTACCCTGTAGATTGCATATACCTACAGATAGGGGAGCGCCTTTATGGTATTGCATAATTAATTTATTTAAATAATAATTTAATTTCGTTTTGAATTAGGTATACAAAAAAGGATGACACTTTGAGAGATGCCCATCTAAAAATTAAATAAATTTGAAAAAACGCGTGGAATTATGGAACGTTCACTGATGAAAAGGCTTTTATTAACAAGTTCAAAGTAATATTTGTAGCCATCGAGGGAATTTCTGGTAGAAATGTGAAAATAAGCAAATTCAAACACGTTGCTCATAAAGGGACATTAATATGACATTAACTTTGGGAAAAAAAGTACGTGAAAAACAGTGATTTGTGTATCGGACCAAACACGTTTTTAATAATACGCTGACAAACACAAACAGGCTTTACGAGTGGGTTTAACATTTATGCCGAAAAAATGAGATATCTGTTTATTCAGGCAGGACAGGCAAAATATGAATTATTTATCGGTACGATGAATTTATTCGGCAAATGTAAAAATATTAACGAATTTTTTTGTAATGAAAATACTTAACTTCTATAATTCCCGTGTAATTTATACTCATGTATGCCACCATTCGGAAGAAGCTTCATACATTTATTTTGTGAATAGTAATATCGTATCTTTCAATATATGAGCATTGCTTTTTTTTGTCTAAATAATCTGCCAGCATATAAAGGATGTTTTAATGAGCTTGTAACATTTTGGCGTTTATTTTAATGAATTAAAAGAAATACGCTTTGTATGAATCCACTTTTATTTTGTACATATGTCAACTAGTATCGATTCTGCTGAATCTTCATCGTGACTGAAAAATACAGTAATTAAATGACAGGAGTGTACATGTATTTATGCTATTTAGAGCTAAGATAAACTCCCCCTTAATATCTTATTTCTCTTTTCACCATTTTATTACTATAAGTATAAATACATGCACACTCCTATCATTTAATTACTATATTTTTCAGTCCCGATGAAGATTCAGCAGAATCGAAACTAGTTGACATATATAAAAAATTAAAGTGGATTCATACAAAGTGTATTTCTTTTAATTCATAAAAATAAATGCCAAAATGTTACAAGCTCATTAAACTCATGGTATTTATCATCAGCAGTGGAAAATGTAACTAACTAACTAACTAACCATCACGACGTTTCTCCGCAGGGGTAAGCAGAGGGGACGGACCGCCAAACAACTCGATCTTGGCATGCAATTCTTGCTTCATTTACTTTCATACAACGTCTCATACATTCTCTTCTGTTATTCCGACTTCTGACATGGCCCGACTCAAGTATTTGATGCACTTGATCGTGCCATGTCTTCCTCTGACGTCCCCGGCTTCTTCTTCCATTCACATTCGCGTCATATATTCTCCTTACACTCCTCTCTTCGTTCATTCGCTCTACATGCCGAAACCATCTAAGCGTCCCTTTCTTGATCTTGCTCACTTCGCTTACACCAGCCTTGGATTCTTTACGAATCTCAACATATTTCATTCGATCATTCATGGTTTTACCACACATTCGTCTCAGAGATCTCATTTCTACAGCATTCAGTCTACTGTCATCCTTCCTCTGCCAGTTCCATGCCTCACTGCCATACATCAGGGTTGGTATCAGCACTCCATTGTGGACTGCTAGCTTCGCTTTTTTGGACAACTTTTTGTTTGCGCCAATCGCGTTCAGTCCTCCGTTAATGGAGTTTCCTGCATTCACCCTTCTTTCAATATCCCTATCAGTCTTTCCATCTCTCGTGTTATATATATGTATATTATAGATTTGCTGTTAATTGTCCACAAAATAAATAAAATAAAATATATTCTCCTCATCATATGGCAAGATTGGAAGTATGTTGCATTTAGAACTGTGTTTTTCTAAACACACCATTCCCCGAATTGCAACATTTTTCAATGGACGTTTAACTAGTCCATTATGACGAGAGACGTTTTGTGCACATGTCAGAAACACGCATTTGACGACCGCTAAGCGTGCCAGGGTAGTTATGTTCTACTTTGAAGTCAATGCATTATGTGGAAGAGAAGTCCTAAATATTATATTACGTTTCCTCGAGTAGCCTTGTAATTTACGATTATTACGTATATCGTGTGTTTGCCATTGTATCATGAACTGTACGTTTTCAACATATCCGTACAATACACACGCATGAAGACCATCGTAGCATAGGGTTTGAGTTTTGGTTGTTGGGATCGAATCACGGGGTCTAAAATTGTTATTTTTTCGCAAACATACTTCGTATTACTTCCCCGTCGAAAAAATAGCAAAATATTTTATGTTTTCTAGTGAACACATATTTTACCATACATATTTTTTTTAACCTTTTTGCAGGACCAGCTATCAAAATTGACCCTGAACATCACTTCGTAGTCTGCTAACTCAAGCAATACTACAAATGATGTTTCAGTGAATTCTATACGGGTAGTTAAGAAAATGCACAAGGTTTCAAAATACATTATTCCCCGTACTGTAATCTTTTAAATTATATGAAATTAAATTATATTGAAAACTAGTGCAGCCAATTTAACGTTTTACTAAAATTCCATTACGTATCTTGTAAAGAAATTAGAAGATTACAGTTTGAGATTTTTTACCTTTTGAAACCTTATAATTTTCCCAACTACCCGTATAGAATTTACAGATAAATCTTTCTCAGTATTTCTTGTGTTAGCAGACTACAGAGTGTTTATTTTTGGGTGATGACCGTTAGTATAAAACGTTAAAGTAAAATTCATGCTAATACGTGTAATCTAATTATGTTTAATGTAGTAGAGTTTGCATTGTTTGCTATATACACACGTACTGAAATGATTAAGAAATTAAAATATCTACGTCGCATTCCGGTAGTATTTAGTTATTTGGAGCAGACAATCTGCCTTGTAAAGTTTAACTGAAGGAACTAACTTCGACCCAACGAAACAAAGGCATTTATAATGATTTTCGCTAAGGTACAACAGTAACAAACATTTATGTTTTCATAAATGATTTAAAAAATATACTTTTAAATCACCACTTTAATAATATACATATATCTATATGTTTCGAAAGCGATGATTTCTTCATCAGGAGTATATACAGAGTGGCGCAAAACTACCGTTATGGTTCGGAATGAAATAGCATAATCAAGCCGTTGTTGGTAGTCTATCGGCTTCAATTCTCGCACAAGCTGAACCTTATACGGGAACATGTGCAATGTGGCCAAAATCCTCTGAACGGACCTCCGCGATAGTCCCAGTTGTGCCGAACTTCTTCTTGTTGATGTTTCTGGACTGTCCTGCACACTATCCACAACACGTTGGATATTTTCTTCCGTGTGGACCGTACGCGGTCTTCCGGTATATGGAAGGCGTCTTACTGTACCACGTTGTCGAAAATTTGCAACCAGCCGGTTTATTGTTGGTGCTGAAGGTCCGGTACGCACATTAAAAAAACGACCATAAGCGCGCTGCGTCAAAACAATTGACCGTTGATTTTCAAAATAAAATTCAACAATTGTTGATCGCTGTTCGGTTTTGCAGTGTTATATTTGAAATTCCCCAAGTTTTCTTCACAAAATTATGAAATAAATAAAAAAAATATTTTAAAAAGTTATTGAACATTCAAACCATAACGGTAGTTTTACGTCACCCTGTAGAATGATAAAAATAATATTTTGTTTTAATTTTTATCATTTGTTTTATTAGTATTCCATATACTCCTGATGAAGAAAGCATGGCTTTCGAAACATGTAAATATCTGTGTACTAATAGAGTGGAGAATACAAAGTATATTATAAAATTCTTTAATTATTAATGCCGCCACAAAGTGAATACCAATCGTGTAATGAAATTGTATTTGATATTTTCGTCTGCCATCTTTGTGTATTTAACTACTCAATCTTTTACTAAGTATATATTTCTATTGACTAGAAAATAAAATAACAATAAAAATTATTTAAAATAACCGTGTTTAAAGTTGGAAGTAGTCGGGTAGTAACTGCTAGTTACTTTACATCAAAGCTTAAAGCTCTCTCTTTGTGTCAGAATTTAGAAGAAAATCAGCAGCTAACTTTGTATTCCGTTTCAAACATAGATTTCCCATTTTCCTTGCGGAGTTCGGGTTCCACATACCGATCCAGCAATACCGATATCGATACCGAATACTGACTGTAATCCGCAAATGTACCGACACCGAACATTGCGTCACGGCATATATTCCATTTACGGAGTGGGCTATTTTATTTATAACGTATACGTGGTTTTGTTAAGGCGCGCAGCGCACAGTGGAGCGCGGGAAATGTTATCGGATTTCCATGAATATTACAAATTCAGGCTTCAGTCTGATGTTATTTTACAGAATGTGCAATTTTGCCTCGGGAAGCGCATTGTGCACATTCCATGCTAAATAATAATGTCCCCTCATATTATGTGGAATGGAAGAATTTTTTTTATTATCTCCCTACAATTAAATTAGTATTTCTACATAACGTACCGCTACACAGTGTTTTAGTGTATTTGAAATAAATGCTATATTCTTTCAAAAATAATTGTACATGTTTTTTTTTCGTTTGATAACCATTTTTTTAATAGTTTTATCTCACTTTACCTACAATTCCATACCTTTTCTCAACATTCAATACGGTTACTTGTACATTACCCATCACAATTTGGGAACTTCCTAGCTTATGGTAGCATCGAATAACATTTTCTATATTTAAAAAAATGCATATTCTATATCTTACGTACCATGTGATAATATAATATAACAGATATATAAAATTACAAATAAAATAATTGCTTCAAATAATCGGATTTGAGTTGAATGAATATCCCGAAACTTTAACAGGGATTTTTCGATATACTTACGCCTATTCTATTTTTAGTTTACCCTCCGGGTTGTTTATTTCTTTCTATTGAAATCACGATCCCTTAGCTCAAATAATGATTGACTTCCCCTCGGGCTGAGGCGTCAATCAATGGGACGTAATAACGTCGTCAGCTTGTGACGTCTTTCTATTATAATCTAACCACCCCATTCCATGCCTCCCCCTTCCACTCCCTCTCGGCAGACCAGAAACCCAGAAACCACGGCCCCTAATCCTCTGCTAATGTGTCACACCATCATTCGTAGAATTTAACAATGTTTCATTCTATCTTTGATTGACAATAGATAACAAAAATAATTATCATGTGTCAAAACAAATTACAATAAGTTCCACACTTTCGTTTCTGACGTTCATTTAAATAATATAGTTCTATGTACGGTTTTTATTTTGATTTAGATTTTTTGAATGTTACATAAATTGTAGATTCTGACATATTATTCTTAGATTGATTAAAGACAGAATTCAGAGCGACGTTTAAAACTCATCTCTTCAAAAAGTCATATCCTTGAATGGTACAGTTGTAAATCCAATTTACATAGCGAAGCTAGTGGTTAGTACATACCTCACGTCATTTACAGAAAAGTTTGAAATTTTTCGTTTTCCGTGACATTGTAAATATTAGCAAGTATAAATAATAATCTCGTATGGTTTTTTGTTTTGTTTTTTACTGTCATTTTTTTAAATCTGTTCACCTGTTTATCTGTTGTATTCGAACAAAAAAAAACATTAATATTTCAAATAAATTCCAACTCTTCTTTTGCCATAAATAACAAATATGAATAAAATAGTAACTACAATACTATGCGATGTGCGGTGTTCTCTGATATTGCGTCCTGTGCGTGCAAAATTATATCTTCCCTAGGTAAAACTTTATGATATAACGTGTTAAGGCGATCTACCGGCTAAAATTCCAACGAAATTACGCGCTACTTATGCAGGTGGCGGGAAGGTTGAAAGTCCAGCTTAACATCGGCCGCATGTTTCGATTTACGCAAAAAACCATCAGCAAAATGCGTTTTTTATTCTATTCTGTAAATCACAGACATAATTATTAAAATGTTTTACGGTCATATTCTAAAAAAACTTAATTTACCATAATGAACAATACAACAATATCTGAAAAGGGGTTCGTAAGTAGGAGAGTTTGCGCTTTAAACATTTTTTAATGTCTGATACTTTATTTTTTCATAAAAAAACACAACAAAAAAATGCCCGGTTATAGGAAAGGCCAAGGTGTGTTCTACTTGCAGTATTTTATTAAATCGTCTACGATATTTCTAGGCCATCAAATTCTCAAACCGAAAACACATGATTTTGCATTACTTCCCATTGTATCGCCTTAATCTGGAGTAACCTGCGAGGTAAGTATGTTTCTGTTTGTACATAATGAGATAAACCCTGGTAAGTAATATTTAAACAGCGCCCTTGGGGTGATCTTTCACAATAACAGTGCTATACAAATTATTGAATTATTTTTAATATTATTATTTGATGCTTTTTCTTTTGTTATAGAGATGGGTTTGAAAAAAAAAACAACAAAAAACTAAATGAATTGAAACCAAAGATAAAAGTTTTTCGAAATAGCTGTATAAATATTTCATATGTTATTTTTATTTATTTAACTTAAAATAGAACATATTATGAACATTAGTTATATGTATTCTAATATGAACATAATATACCAGACATAAATTTTTGCTATTTAAGTCACAACATACAATAAAAAAAATTACAAATTACGACATAAAAAAGTTTTGATATTTTGTTTTCTTTCGAAGGGAAGTCTTATTTCATTTCTTCTCCTTATAGAATGGTTATGTCTGTGTTGATGTTTATTAATTTTTCACAAGACTGCGAATTGTTGGCCGTCAAACATTTTAAAGAGAAAAACTATCACATTTAAGTATATAATTTGCTTAAAAGGCAATATGTTTAGATCCCTTAACATTTTTTTAACTTTGGAATATTTGTTTCGTCAATTATTCTCATGACTTTGTTTTGAAAAACTGTCAGTTTTCTAAAATTCTCCCTTTTTGACAAGAACAAAACTTTGCTACAATAATTAACATCACCATCAGATAAATCATTATACATGGGTGAGGAAAGAAATAGACGAAGTACGAATTGGTGAATGGTTTTTAAAGGAATACTTTTTTTTAAATATTTTATGAAATTTAATAAATTAAGCTAGTCAAAAATCAGGGGTTTGAAATCGCACAAAATATAAGTTTTCTGCAATTTCCTGTTTTAAAATCCCACTTTTGTCTCTATGAAAAAATATAAAGAATTTTGTACTACAAGTGTAGTCAAGGAATACGGTGAAATACATTATGCAATTATCGAACAATCCTAATTAATTGAGGTATTAGATTTTTTGTATCGGCGATCTGTTGTGACAGTGAGGCATGGAACTGGCAGAGGAAGGATGAAAGTAGACTGAATGCTGTAGAAATGAGATCTCTGAGACGAATGTGTGGTAAAACCATGTATGATCGTGTGGAAAATGTTGAGATTCGTAAAGAATGCAAGGCTGATGTAAACGTAGTGAGCAAGATAAAAAAGGGACGCTTAGATGGTTTGGGCATGTAGAACGAGTGAACGAAGAGAGGAGTGTACGGAGAATATCTGATGCGAATGTGAATGGAAGAAGAAGCCGGGGACGCCCGAGGAAGATCATGGCACGCCCATGGCACGAGATCAAGTGAATAAAATACTCGAGTCGGGCCATGTCAGAAGTCCGAATAACAGAAGTGAATGTATGAGGCGTTGTATGAATGTGAATAAAGCAAGAAGTGTATGCGAAGTTCGAGTTGTTTGGCAGTCCGTCCTCTCTGCCTAACCCTGCGGAGAAACGGCGAGATGGTTAGTTAGTTAGTTAGTTAGCGATCTGTTGAGTAATCCAGCGGATTACTCTGTATAATTTTGAACCGATTGAATTTCTAAAGGAATTAGTTTTATGTGCTGTTATATGACTAATTATAGTAAAAAAGTCGAATGTATTGGACTAACATATAATACATTATTATATAGGGATAGTTATTTCATCGATGAGAAATATATGTTAATTGCTGTAGCAAATCCGATCCTCTCATTACGAATTCGTGTCAATAATAACGACCCAATAATACTTCATTGTACAGATTGTATTTCCCTGGATTTAACGATCGGCGTACTCAAATACTTTCCACCCCCTTTTATTGTACAGAAAATCACGCATTTCCGAAACATGATGGATAGACAAGAAACATCAAAAAAAATATTGTTTTTCACCCCGTTATTATTTTTTAACATAAAAAAATAATTTTCCCCGTGTAAACGACATTTGCGTGTTTAGGAATAGAGCTTGTTCCGATTATAAAACTATTAGCTGTCACTTTGTGTTGAGGAAAGAGGCATATAACGCTGTAAAAGAACTAAAGAGGAAGAAACTCGTCGGAATAAAAAGATTTCTCCCCTGTAAAGAATTTTGTACTTCAAGTGTAGTCAAGGAATACGGTAAAATACATTATGCAATTATCGAACAATCTTAATAGTTTTAAATGGAAAAGTTTTATTAATCTTTTTTTGGAATTGAAGTTTATAAATCTCATTGTAATATATTTTTAATCATTGAACATCTTAACAACTCCCAAATAACATAAAAACGAAACCGAAAAGACAGAAAAAAGAAGATAACGGTAGCAGATGGGATTCGAACCTAGGACCTGTAACACTTTATCTCATGCTATTGCTCGACTCTCAGCATTCGTGGGTGAGTCTGATGGATGAAGTGCGGGAAGGTTGTGATACAGTAAATAAAACCCTAAGGTAGGAAAACATAGTCTTTATTGACTATACAACCCCAATTATCATGGTAGAGGAAGAAAAGAGTGGAGAGTAAGACTAAGTTAAAAAATAATTGATTAAAAGGATAAATGATGGCTCTTGTGGTCATAATCTTCTCCTCCGGCTTCAGGAAAGGCCGCTCCAGCCCGGATGTTCACCGATTCCCACGGTCCATGATGCGAAGTCCATGATGACTCGTCGGAAGCTCCATCCGCCATAGCTTCTTCCGTGAGGTTCAGACAATAGGATGTATGAACGCTACCATATCATGTGTGGTCCTCGATGCAGCAGCTACTCCTCGTGTCCACACATTACTCCGCAGGGATTCCTCTCCGAAGCACAGGGCACGCGCGGTTAGGTTTTATCACCTACCATTTGGCCATCATTAAGCAAAAAATATATCCACTTCGGGTAATTAATTAGACACTCTCCGGCGTCAAACGAAACAGTCACTTAACATAACTCCTCCCAAAAACTCCCGGCACTGTCCGCCGTGTCACCTCCCCGGCCATCTTGTCTTCTTCTCCGGCTTCCTTCCGTCCGATGTCTCCCATAGATATTTTCTCCAATCTCTTCCGTAGACAATATCAGTGATGCCTTTTTAAGCGGGGTCAGTATTTACGTTACAGACCTTAGGGTCTATCCGGGACCTCGACTATACTCTAGTACTTGTTGAAAAAGGATAAATAAAATCTAATAGGTATATCCGAGACACTGTCTAACGATTACAAATAAATTCCGTCAGAATCTTGTAGTTATAGAAAGGTAGCAGCCAAAAAATATTTGAGAATTGTTTGCGGATATGGGAATTAATTGACAGTTCCTGGATAGATCATAAGGTTCTGGGTTCGAATCCCAGCTGCTATCGTTGTCTTTTTCTCTTCTGTGTCTTTTCGGTATCGTGTTTCATTTTACAATTGAATGATAGTTTTTCTTCCCCAATCCTGTGATGGTAAAATGACAAACTAATTAATTACAATATTGCTTACTTAAATTATATTATATAAAATTAAAATATTAATTTTAGTTGCATTACTTAAATAATTTAAATTCAATTACTCATTTTACATATTTTACCTACACACTGGCAGCGTTTTAATTTCGTACAATTATTATTTAAACTATCATACATGTATGAAAAAATGCTTTATGTCGTATGCTATATTTTGTAAAGAGTTATAAGAAAAAGAAAACATTAAAAATAGAAAATGCTGAATAAAAATTAATTATTTATTTATGCATATTAATTATAATGCCATGTATGCAGGCTAGTATTAGGCGTATTGGAATCGAACTCTATTATTTGGGTCCTGTACGAACTAACTTTCATTGCGGGCATTGAAAGAGTTCACAAGAAAATTTAAAGATTTTTTTTTTCTCTTTACGGACAAACCTTTGGCTACCATATACCCATCTATTTGTATTTTGGGTATGACCAATTACCATTCCTTAGAGACACGTAGAGGTATATCTCTACTGAAATATATTTTTTTTATTTTATTAAACGGTAACATATTAAACATTTAGATTCTCGCTCAAATACATTTCTTTGTACCAGAATCTCACTCTCGAGGACCTCATCATAATCCCTTGGTACTGTCGAGCGAGCCGCACAAATTTATTTACTAACTCACACGTGTAGAGAGCTCCGTACTTCCATGTAGGTACAAACATCGATATTTGTATGTCCCATAACGCATCTACAGGGTTTTTGGAATTGCACATATACTGTTATAAAAATTGTACAATTGAATAAATAAATTGAGCATACATGTCATTACAGGGAAGCTCAGTAGCTCGCACATCTTCCTTTCCACAGTTATAAGGAAAGGAAGAAGTGCAACTGGATTTTGCAAATACTGTAATATGCTTAACGATCCGTTCTATCGCGGAATATCAAGCGAATATTCTTGCAATTTCTCTCACCATATTATTGCATAACGAATTCCACTGAGGAATTCCAACTCCCTCAGTGACGTTATTTCATTTTCCCAATCTCTTCTCCGCCTCTTCTTCCTTCCCCTATTAGAATCATTGAATCATTCAATTTCACACCCATTTTATTTATTCAGTTTAATGTATTTCTAGAATCAATAAAAAGTTATATCCTTTATTATTTCTATGCTCTTCTTATTCCCTGAAGCTCATCCCAAGGGGATTGTATTTTTAAAAGATACTTTTTTCAAGTTATTTTTCGGGTTGTGGGATTGAACTCCGACCTTTGAATCTGTGTAGGTAGAAAAGCTACCCCGAGCCGCGGGGCTTGTCACCTCAGGGAAATGTTAATCTAATCCAACTTTAATCTTATTAAAACCATTTTGTAGAAAAAGTCTGTTGCCGACATTTTCACCTTGTCAACAAAAAAAGGTAATTTGGTCTCAATTCACGTCACGCTTCCTTATTGAATAACGTAATGACATTTTTAACCAGTTTTATATTTTGTTAAAAAATCAGAGGCATAAGTCGAGTGATTTAACGCTGTATGTTTTGAAAGTTCTTATACGAGTATATAACGACTTTTATAATATGTCACGGTAACGCGCTTTATAAATTACATGATTTAGGTATGTATTAAACTGTTTTGGAAGGAGGTTAAAAGGTCCCAGAATGGTCCAGATAGTGGATGCGTGAAAGTTATAAAACCGAAAGATGGAAAAATGTTGACGAATGAGGAGGAAATAAAAGAGAGATGGATGAAACACTTTGAAGAGGTCTTCGAAAGCTACCCGAGTGATAGTGAATGAATGACGATGAGATGAATATTACCAAAATCAGCATGAATGAAATAAAAAAAAATGGATTAAATGTATGAAGAATGGTAAGGCTGTTGGTTTCGACAATATTGCTGCTGAATACTTTAAAGGAGCCTTGTAATTCTCATACGGTTATGTAAACTTTTTAACCAGTGTTTACAGGAGGGTTATAGGCCATTAGATTGGTGAAGCGCTATGATCATGCATCTACAAAGGTAAAGGGTCACGTATAGAATGTGGGAACCATAAGGCTATTAGCTTGCTAAGTTCAGTTGGAAAGCTATATGGTAGGATATTGATTGAAAGGGTTCGAATGGCAACAAAGGATAAAATATGGGATGTGCTAGGTGCTTTCATGATTAGAAGAGCGTGCATGGATCAGATTTTCTCATTGCGTGTGCTCCCAGAATTTTTGGAAAAAAACAAAATCTTTTCTGTGCCTTTGTAGATCTACAAAAAGCATACGACCGAGTTGAGTTGAAAAAAAGTTATGGAAGGTTTTGTCCAAGTATAGTGAATACGAATTTTGTATAGGCAATCGCATCTCTGTACGAGGGAAGCGTTGCATGCGTTAGGGTAAACGCTGATTTTATGGGGTGGTTTGACATCACAAAAGGTGTTAAACAAGGCTAGGTAATAATAATTGAAAGATTTGTATTGAGCCGTTTTTCTGAAAAATCACCTCAAGGGCGCTGTCACCATTGTTATTCAATCTATACATGGATAATTGTATGCAAGTATTGAAAGAGGTGGGCTTGGGCGCAATAATGAGTAATATGAAAGTGTGAAAATGTTGCATGTGGTGTGCTGATTATGCGGTGCTGATTGCTAACAGTATGGAAGATCTACAGTCCCTCATATCTAGGATGAATGAAGCATGTATGAAGAATGAGCTAATGATGAATGCAAGTAAGTCTAAAGTCATGGTGTTTGAAAGATAGAGTACGAAAACAGTATGCAATATAGTGACGTATACTTAGAGCAGGTCGATGAGTTTGTATGACATGTATTTGTATATAGCATAGACAGAATGGTGTAGAAGTAAGATCTCTGAGGTGAATGTGTATGATCGTGTGAAAAATGTTTAGAATCGTAAAGAATGCAAGGCTGATGTAAGCGTAATGAGAAAGATTAAGAAATGGACGCTTAGATGGTTTGGGCATGTAGAGCAAATGAACAAAGAAAGGAGTGTAAGGAGAATATATAACGCGAATGTGAATGAAAGAAGAAGTCGGGGATGCCATTGGAGGACATGGCACGATCAAGTGAATCAAACACTTGAGTCGGGTCATGTCAGAAGTCAGAATAACAGAAAAGAATGTATGAATATGAATGAACCAAGAAGTATATGCCAAGATCGAGTTTTTTCGCAGTCCGTTTTCCCTGCCTACCCCTGCGGGGAAACTGCGAGATGGTTAATTAGTTAGTTAGGTATGTATTACATGTTTATACGGAGGTGTAAGTTCCGCCGATGTACATACTCGTCAAAATTCAATTACTGCAATTGTTGGTGGGGATGGTTTTTACAAAGTTTGTTAGATTTTTTATGAATACCTTATAATGTTATTTTTCTTTTTTTTTCAGGTATGTATTAGCTGACATATCAACTTAGAATGAACCTTAGAATAACCTAGAGAAGGGAAGAATGTAAACATTATTGGTAAGTAACGTTTAATCTGATGTTAATAGTGACGCTATTCTAGATATTATTCTTCCATCTTAGTTCATGATTGTATTTCATAAGTTGCAAATTTAATTTAAAATCCTCATTAGTTACATATATTTTACGTTGAAGTAAAGAATTGAATTTTCTCATAGCAACGCATTAAATTGATATGTAAAATTTAGGTTCAGACAAGGGCGGGTTAATTCCTTTAGTGTTTTTGTAGTATAATTTAGTTCGGAAATTGCGCTTTCGTAGAATCAGGCAGTAAAACTACGCATATCTAAACTTACAACTCATTCCTTCTTAAAATCGTATTAATCTGAATATTCTGGGTATAAAATTATATGCATGCACAGAAATCTCAATGTTACAGTTTATTTTATAAATCAGAGTCAAATAGGACAAATTATAAGTTAATAAATAAGGTAGCGGATAAATCAATTGAAAACATCTATTTATATTAAGGAAACAGTGCTGCACTATCAATTTTTTAACATGTACAGCTTAAATCTTGGATTGAACCATTGATTTCGCAATAGTTGAACTTAAATTTGGAAGGCCGAATTTTTATTGGTAAGGAAAGCCAATAAGAAGCAAGAAGAGAATGGAAGAGACTACAGGATCCAAGAAAGACGCGATGAAGCAAGACAAGGCGAGATGAAACATGCAGATGCATGAAGATACCATGAAATCAAGAAAAGCCAGATGAAGCAGGAAGAGAGAAAAAGAAGCACGAAGGTACAGGCGGATACAAGAACAGACAACAGTATGACCAGAAGAGCCACAAAGATACTAGAAGAAGCAAGGAGATGCAAGTAGATACTAAACTAGTTAAGAAAGATAGGAGTCAAGACGAAGCAGGAATAGGCAAGAAAAGGCCAAAAGAGACAGTCAAATGGCAAGAAAATTACAGAAGCGAGAAGCTGTAAGAAAGAAGTAGCTAGAAGCAAAAGGAGGTGAGAAGCGAGAAACGAAAACCAACGCTCAAACAATTCCTTTATTCCTTCCTTCCCTAAATTCCAATATTGGCTTATAAGGTTGCAAATATATACCGGTCGATTAAAATCCAAGTTCCTCCCCATTCACAGAGCACGTGTACCAAGTCCTAAAAAATCAGTACCCCCTGTTGTACCGGTCGCACCGCGACAGGGTTGCTCCTGACCGTGTAGTGCATTCGTATCGTATCGTAACTAATAATAATAATATTTATTTATTTGAAACACACATTATTAAACAAAAATATTAAAGAAAGTTTTGACTGCCCAATTAGGAACAAATCCCGTTTTAGGACAGTCAAATTGACAAGAATAGTTCATATTAAGTGCCATTATACAAAAATAGAAGGGAAAAAAACTAATATTGACTTGGTATGATAATTTAATGCATCTTGAAAAAAGTATAATAATTAAGTATAAATAGATTATGTATATGTGTTTGATAGGTACTGGTTGGTGCTATAAGTAAAAAAATGCATTTAAAATAAGCCGACGACGAATTTTTAACTATTTCGTGTTTTAATATTATTTAAGAGCAGCGTAAAGATTACACATTTTTATATTAAAAATTTACATAAAGGGCAATCAAATCAGTAAAAAAAAAATACTGTAACTGATTTATTTCAATTACTCTCGATAAATTGAACTGACGACTGTCGGTTATCAGGTATCAGTTATCTCTCCATGATGCCCCTTTGGACTGTCGCATCATATCGGGTAGAAATACAAAAAGGCATCGGCCGAGGACGGTTCGAGGAGGTTTTGCTGGACAGAGGTCGGCACGGGCCAGGGACATTTTTTGTGGTTAACCCTGGAAATGAGGGGTTTATTTATTAATGAAGATCTTTTACTTTATTAATTGATAAACTAAAGTTTTTAAGACAAGATTTTTGTGCATAGCGCAAAGGGTAACAATTATTTTTATAAACAATAATTATTAGCCTGAAACACTCTTCCAAATTGAAAAAAACCTTCCTTGGAAGATTGAAAAGAAGGGTGCAGGTTCGAGTCCTGCCGGCGACATTTATCTTTTCTCGGAAGGTTTTTTTCAATTTGGATGAGTGTTTCAGGCTAATAATTATTGCTTATAAAAATAATTGTTATCTTTTACTTTAATAATATTTTTTAAATGAATAAATATAATGACACTTAGGTCCTACTGTACGAAGCTAGTGAGACTTCTTTGTTCATTAGTACAAAACTAATAATAATATTTTTTTTTAAATGGTTTGTAAACAGCATTTACTCTTTTGCTTGTGGTAATTATAATCTTTACAAGATAATTAGTTATAAAACGCTACATTTAAAAAATATTTATTGTATTCAGTTTAGTGTACAGTTTTAGTATTGTTCTAAAGATGGACGGATTTTTCTCAAACATGTTGATAATAACGTTAAAATGAAGTTTTATGAATTTTAAAAATAATAGTAATCAACGATAGGGTGGAAAGAAGCATTTTTTATATGAATACCGCACAAGAGTCCCAACTGCTTCCAACCGTCTGGAGCCAGTGAGACTATGGCATTCCCTCAGATCTAGCCACCAAACACGGCTAAAAGCCATTTCAAGCAACGTTTTAATCCTGAATGGTGGTCTTTCACCAGGACGATACTGAGAGTATCTTCCACTCTGGAACGTGCGCAAATATACTATATATTATTTTAAAATTAATTAATTTTGAAATAACACAAATTAATTAAATAAAATTTACTATATAATTTTAAGCATCTTGCTGAATGAAAATAGAAACGGAAAAAAGTGACTATGGAACCCTTAATTTGCATACAATTTTAAGAGGCGTCAGGAAACATAGGAAAGGAATGAGAAACTTCTTTCTCTTCTTCTTCTTCTTCAACGTACATGAATTTATGTTTTATGTCAGATAAGATTTTTTGAATAATTTTGTTTTTAATATTGTATCTAATATTAAATCGTATTCATAAATCATAGTGTACCTAATATTAAAAAGCCAGCTATAAAATTTCCCTAATTCGAGAAACGCCGAAACAATTCAATAGTTTTACATGCTTATTACATCTACGCTGAACTAAGCACGAAGGTTTATTGTCGTAGTTTAATTCAGCGGATACACCGTAAAAGGTACGTATTAGGGTTACACGAAACTCCCGAGTGATTTCTGAGATTATGTCGACCTTTCGTTTTCCCGCCCAGCGCAGTGATGGACGATTCTCCCGCCTTTCGCAGCGTGACTCGCTCCCGCCAAAACGATATTTTTTATTCGGAAAATGATTTTCTAACAAACTAAAC
Organism: Halesus radiatus; assembly: GCA_022606495.2. Taxonomy (NCBI): domain Eukaryota; kingdom Metazoa; phylum Arthropoda; class Insecta; order Trichoptera; family Limnephilidae; genus Halesus; species Halesus radiatus. The sequence goes on along the minus strand of JAHDVE020006008.1, from coordinate 26,745 downwards.
TGCTTTGTTGAAGTGGGTACTCTTGGTGTTCCCTAATTACGTAGACTTCCGGGTTCAAATGGGTCAACACATTAATCATTAAAATATAAACTTTGCACATTTCTTGATTTGCCAAACATTAAGCTTTTCAATTATTTATAAATCGATTGGAGCCACGTGCCAATTACTTAAGTCTTGTTTATCATTGAGTTTTGCTACAACCCCCCGAAGCTGCTAAAAAGCATCAATTATAATATTCCTAGTATCGCGATCGTGCTTTCGGAGTATCAGGACCAAAAGTCTGGAATGAACTGCCGCATGACTTTAGAATGATCAAATACTCGACAGAATTCATAGCTAAGCTTAAAACTCACCTTTTCAGACAATCATATCCATAAATGGAAGAAATGCACCCGTAAATTGCTTGGCTAGACTAGCCGGATAGTGCTTACCTAAAATCACTTATAGATTAAGTATAAAACTTCACGAACCGGTGCACAAATGCGTCCACAGCCCGCAACACTGTAAATAACTATAAGCGTAAAAAAATGTTATTATCTGTTATAAACTTATTAAGCTTTTAAGGTCATTTTATAAATATTCTTCAGTCGTAAATTTTTTTATGTACTTCAAATAAATACGAAATCTTCTAATAAATGTAATATCAATAGAAAAGGAGGATAAAATAGCTACTGTAAAAATCATATCTTCTCTAAGCTTAAATTTTCTAATAAAACTGTTTTCATCTGAAGCCACCTCCCAGGTAACTATATTTTTCTGTATCTGTTTGTACATAATTAGATAGAGAATAGTATATAATATTTGTGCATCGCCCTTGGGGTGATTTTTCACAAAAATGGCGCTATACAAATAATCCGATTATTATTATCTTGCATCCTATTTGTATTATACGCTCTACGGTTATTATAATATCTGCTCATGAATATTTTATGTCAAAGTTTTAATTTGCATATTTATATATACAATTATATTAGGTTAGGTTAGTTAGCATAAAGCGTACTAGAGGTGAACCTTCACAAAACTGCGCTATAGAAATTTACTCTTATTATTATTATTATTATTACGGTTGACGTTAGATCAAATATTGATTAAATGTCATCACATGAGGGGGTCGAAGGATGTGGATCTCGCAGGAACAGAAATACCCTTTCTCGATTAATTTATGAACCCATAATAAATTACAGTATTAATATGATGTCATTATTTAGCCCGATAAGTTAAAACCTACCGATAAACAATTAAGCGTAAACGCTTTCATAGGATGGCTTTGTTATTCAATAATTACAGTAAATTAATCATTTCTGATATGATTATTATCATACTTAGATAATATTTTGAAGCAATTATGCACATTTAATCAATTTAGTTTCTTGTAGATATACATAATAATATATAGGTAAATATCAGTGGCGTGCATTGGCCATAGCTAGGCTATGTGTAGTTTTTCAAGTTCGGGTATGAACTGTGCATTGAATATTTGAAAATACCATTTTATTATCATCTTCAGCTGATTGATGCGGATAACTGAATAAATGAACTGCGACAGAAATTTGTTGCAACAAATAATGTATGAATACCGCACAAGAGTCCCAACTGCTCCCAACCGTCTGGGGCCAGTGAGACTATGGCATCCCCAATTGGGGAATATTGTGAGGCTGAAGGTATTCTGGAGGGGAAGGGGAAGGGGAAGAGCAAGGTGGGGAAATACCTGGCTATTCAGATCAGGGGCGCTATTCCCGGTCTTTTTAAGGAAGATTCCTTACGTTATTCCTTAGGGTTAAAGACTTCTTGATTGGCTGCGGAATTCCGGTGAGACATAGTAAAGAGATCCTAAATAGATTATCAGAGATTATTTGAAAACACAAATTGATGAAATATCTTCAAGTGACACAAGATTATGAACTAAAAACAATTACATTATATTATAATTCATTTTAAATTTCTCCTTTTAACGATCAAACATGTTTTATAAAAAGGTACCTACCTCATTAGATAGTAATGATTTTTTTTGTCTCTAGTTCTAAAAGTGACATTTGAATTTGCGCTTGACGTGAACTGTCAAAGATGTCAACATCTATATAATGTTTACTAGCTAATTATATTTAAAGTAAATAATAACGTAATTGGTAGCATACTTAATATTGAGTTCTTCTCTTGTTAAAACATCGCAAATATTGACATTTTTGATGAATGTCGTTCGCTGAATTCAGCTGACAGCTGTCATCCGAGAGAACCGGAACCGCAGTTAAGTAAGAAGGGTTTAACCCTAAGGTAAAAGTTAAGGAATTTTCCTTAAAAAGAACGGGAATAACACCCCTGGTCACCAAACACGGCTAAAAGCCATTTCAAGCAACGTTTCAATTCTGAATGGCGGTCTTTCACCAGGGCGATACTGAGAGTATCTTCCACTATTATTTTTAAATTAATTAATTGTGAAATAGCATAAATTAATTCAATAAAATTTACTTGTGCACGCTGCGATTTGAACCCGCGACCCTCGAATTCGTAGTCGAGAGCCTTACCCCTCGACCATGGAGGCCGTCTACTAATAATGAACTGCTACAGAAATTTGTTACAACTAATTTACCTTTTAATTATTTTATTGAATCGTTTTTCTTACGGTATGCGCAGCTTTTCAGCTTTCATAGACTGCACGCTACTGGTAGATATGTTCGTCGCAGGAAAACATCGTACAAATACGTATTTTCCAGCCAAGCGAGTTATCTGTGCTTCGGGCACTTTCCATGTGGAATTAGTTTTGAGCATCTTGTTTACGGAAATTTCCCTACTTTAGACCCCAAATTGGGGCAGAAAAATAAGAAAATTCTTTCAAAGCATTTCTGGTCTAACATTATGTTATTTAACGTGCTTATCGGAGTACATTACTTAAAAAAAAAACATTTTTCCAAGTATCTTCGAAAAACAGTGAAAATCTAAAAAAAATATCAAGGGAAATCACGCGCGGTGTTTCTGTCACCCCGGGGTAATTTGATACCGTAACGGTTCTCCCAACAAACCTGATCACCCAGACCGAGCAATCAGTCTTCCCCTTCCTACCAAAGGGTTACATCAATTATTCATGTCAAGAACATGAACCCGAACCCTTTGGGAATAATAAACAAATTGAACGGCGTGACGAAAGTGCGTTTCGATTTTGAACGACTTTACAGAAACTAGAAGGTTTTTTTTTGTTATATAAAGGATTCTAACTTTGTGGTGATTATCAATATAATATGAAACTTTGCCTAGAAAATATTAAATTTGGTGACACTTTAACGACATCTATTTATCTACTAACGAATAACTAGAGACCTTTCTAGAAACCGAAAAGACGCATAATAAGATAATGGTAGCAACTGGTTCTCGAACCCAGGACCTCTTGATCTATCTGGGACCTTGTCCACTGAGTTACAGCTAACTCGATCCGTTCCATCATTTTTAATCTTCGATATCTGAAGAACTATGGAGCGAGTCCCCGTTGCTACCGTTATATTTTTATTTTTCTGTGTTTCATTTTGAGAGTTGTTAATATTATCTTCAATGATTAAAAATATATATAATTAAATGTGGTTTATAAACTTCAATAAGTTCTAATTTTTTTTTATAATAATAGTTATCATTAAATTTAGAAATTCTTATTAAATTCATAATAATTACTTTGTTTAACACCACTGTATTTAATATGTAAATAGCTATATCTTTCAGATGCAAAGCTCCCCTCTTCAGGATAAACATTTTATCTACTATATTTATCCCGAAGAGGGGTGCTTCGCTCCTGAATCATGTAGATATTTATATATTAAATAAAGTGGTTTTAAACAAAGTAATTATTATTATTTTTATAAACAATAATTATTAGCCTGAAACACTCATCCAAATTGAAAAAAACCTTTCCGAGCAAAGATAAATGTCACCGACAGGACTCGAACCTGCACCCTTCTGATGTCCGGTCTACCGTTGAGCTACGCGGCTTATCGCAAACCCGCCAAGTTAATCAATATATACTAGTTATCATTACATTATATTTTCACCTGCAAACAAAAAAAAATAACAACAAAACTTTCTCATACTAATAAAGTTGGTTGTTTACAGGTGAAAATATAATAAAAACAGTAATTATTGAATGAAACACTAGTATATATTGATTAACTTGGCGGGTTTGCGATAAGCCGACGTAGCTCAACGGTAGAGCATCTGACCGGACATCAGAAGGGTGCAGGTTCGAGTCCTGTCGGCGACATTTATCTTTGCTCGGAAAGGTTTTTTTCAATTTGGATGAGTTTTCAGGCTAATAATTATTGTTTATAAAAATAATTGTTACCCTTTGCGCTATGCACAAAAATCTTGTCTTAAGTTTTTAAGAACTTTAGTTTATCAATTAATAATAATTATTAAATTAAATGAAACCCCCAAACTTTGTTTTAACCACTGTTAGTTAGTAGTTATATCAAAGTTTGAGTATTTCATTTAATTATAATGGATAATCACAAAGTGATAGTTTCATACAATAGTATAAAGTAATTATTATATATTTATAACTATGACTCCACAAAGTTATTATATATCATTTGAAGAAATCGTTAAATGATAAATGTAATTTGAGAAATCATGGAGAGGGAAGCAGTAGTGTACACAAAGAATTTCTCATTAATATTACGAATAATAAATAGTTTAAGAAGCTTAATTTTTAAAAAGTCTTGTAAAATATGTGTTATTAAATACAACCTAACCATCACGCCGTTTCCCCACAGGGGCAGGCAGAACGGACGGACCGTCAAACAACTCGATCTTGGCATACACTTTTTGCTCCATTCATATTCATTCATCGTCTCATACATTCTCTTCTTTTATTCCGACTTCTGACATGGCCCGACTCAAGTATTTGATTCACTTGATCGGGCCATGTCTTCCTCGGGCGTCCCCGGCTTCTTCTTCCATTCACATTGGCGTCATATATTCTTCTTATACTCCTTTCTTCGTTCACTCGCTCTACATGCCCGTACCATGTAAGCGTCCCTTTCTTAATCTTACTCATTACGTCTACATCAGCCTAGCATTATTTACGAATTTCAATATTTTTCACGGTATCATACATGATTTTACCACACATTCGCCTCAGAGATCTCATTTCTACGGCATTCAGTTTACTTTCATGCTTCCTCTGCCAATTTCATATCTCACTAGCATACATCAGTGTTGGTATCAGCACTCCATTGTGGACCGCTAGCTTCGCTTCTTTGGATAACTTTATGTTAGCGCCAACCGCCTTCAGTCCTCCGTTAATGGAGTTTCCTACATTCACCCTTTTTTCAATATCTCTAACAGTCTTTCCATCTCTCTTAAACCTACTTACCAAATATACAAACTCATTGACCTGCTCCAAGTATTCATTATTTAAAACTATATTGCACAATGTTTTCGTACTCTCTCTTTCTTACTCTGTCTTCCTCTCGTTCCTGTATTGCTGGAATGGTAAAAAATAGTTTTTTTTTCCTTTTCTAGCTTAGGACAATCAGATTTCTGCTTTATACTTGTTCAGGTAATGTATATAATCGTATACGTAAGTTCAGGTACACCCGACACAAAGTCGACTGCATTAACCACCATTCAACGAATCTCAATATTTTTCACACGGCAGTCAAAAGCTTTAAAACGTGTTTTTACCCAACGTATTTTTTTAGGCTTAATATGAACGGATAATTCATTGTGAATATTTCTAACTGTGTATTTAAGCTTTTGACAAATTGAATAAGGTGGAGTTTACCGTCAGGAAAGGAGCTGGAATCGTATAAATATTTCCCTTTTCCATCGCAATGAATTCATCATGACGAGAGTTGGTAAGTGCTCCTGAAAAGCCTCTTTTCTACAGTTTTATTTTATTTTATTTCACGGCGGTTTATCTTTGCTAACGAACGCTCTTCAGTCGGAAGCAAAATAAATTAGTCTTGATTCTCAAGTCAAATATTATCTTTCGTAGGCCCAACGGGGATTTCCTGGGAGAATAAAAGGATCAAGGTAGTCACGTATGAATAAGGTGGTCTTGATGAAAGTAGGATTATTAAATATTTCCAATACGTCGGATTTACGAGAGTACACTTTCTCTGATAAACCGTAACTTATATTTTTTACGATTTGACATAAACTTGTTTTATATCACATATGAAATAGTGAAGCGAAAAATGATACGAAAAAGTTTTTTTTTTTAATCAATCAAATAATAATTACAGCTCTCAAAATGAAACATGAAACCGAAAAGACAAAAAAGAAAAAGATAACGGTAGCAACTGGGACTCGAACACAGAACTTCATGGTCTATCCCTTGTCCACTGAGCTACAGCTACCCCAATCCGATCCACCATTTTTATCGGTTTCGAACTGTTAATATCATCTCCAATTAATTCCCTTATTTTATTGGCTGCTTTCTACCCCCTTTTCAAGGTCTAGGATAGACCAATAGATATAAGGGTTCAAAACGTCTTGTAACTACTAGTATATTATAAACACCCCCCCAGAAAATAAGACCCTTCACACAGGCATTCCGAAAGATGGCGTACCCCGTGTGCAGTTAATGTAAAAAAAATCTGAACTTTATTACATCTTATTAATTCGAAGGCTCTTATTATACGCATATGTGTCGAAAGACCTGAGTTATATGTAATATATTGCACATATTAAAGGCTTTCCGGTCTTTCTTACTAAAGTTATCTCCTTGAAAACAATCTTTACTCTTCTCAAAATCAGTTCAAAAATATACTTTATCTTATTTCTAAATAGACTTTTTATTGCGTAATCTAACATAAAATTTTCTTAAATTATCCATTTTGTTTCTTTTTTATGTTTTACCCCTAATAGAACGGCTTCTAGCTTACGAGCAAAATATTAAGGAAAATGGTTTAAAAAAGGCTGGTTAAGCGGCAGCTATTAGTCACTTTCCAACCGTGTTTGAGTCAATCACGGGACAGAAAACATCAATCATTTTCTCAATTGAAAAACTGAATTTCAACCGCAAAAGAAATTCGTATATAAAATTTCTGTACCTACATTAAAGCCCTCAAAAATCACGAAATGCTTCATAATGACGGGTATTCGATGGGGTGGGTAGATATAAGAAATTTCCGTCAAATACGACCAAACCTGAACACGATAGGAATTTAATATTAAAATTGTGTAGAATAATTTTTTTTTTTGCTAAATTTATTTGACCGAATTTGTGGTTCTGTGCTAAATATTTTAAAAGTGCGTTTTTTTTTTACATGAATACCGCACAAGAGTCCCAACTGCTCCCAACCGTCTGGAGCCAGTGAGACTATGGCATTCCCAATTGGGGAATGTTGTGAGGTTGAAGGTGTTGGGGAGGGGAAGGAGAATGGGAAGAGGAAGGTGGGAAAATACCTGTCTATTCAGATCTGGTCACAAAACACGGCTAAAAGCCATTTCAAGCAACTTTTCAATTCTGAATGGCGGTATTTCACCAGGGCGATACTGAGAGTATCCTCCACTCTGGAACGTGCACAAATATACTATATATTATTTTTAAATGAATTAATTGTTAAACAGCACAAATTAATTAAATAAAATTTACTAGCGCACGCCGGGATTTGAACCCGCGACCTTCGGATTCGTAGTAGAGAGCCTTACCCCTCGACCATTGAGGCCGTCGTTTTATATATGTAACGTAGGTTGATATTCACCAAGTAGAAAGCTTTGGCTTGTATTGTTTTTGTTTTTAAAAGCATTGATTGTATTTAAAGACCATAATATTAAATTCATAAAGCCTTGTAACGATGTGATTTTCATAAAATTTTATAAAGCCGTTCCCGGGTTTTTCTTTTTGGTTCACATAATTTTTTTTTAAAAACTCCGCATTCGAAAATCACTGTTTTGCCGTAAAAACACGGGCGACAAAAAAAAACATTTTTAAATATTGTGGATCGTATCAGCGACCGGATGCAGAGTGATCGCGTCGCTGCCTGTTTTTCCCTTAAAATAATGGACAACATTTTCCGGCTCCCGACCTCAAAAGAGGTTTTCTGTTTTAATAGCCCCACATAATTGTATAGAAAAACTAGGGCCTGTTGATGCCTTGTCACAAAAATGTTTCACCCTCGAATCCTGTAAAAAAAAAATAATGTTGTTGGAAAATTCTTATAATGTTGGAAAAATTCTTTAGCGATCCACAATGTTGTTAAAAGTTTTTCGCGAAATTTTACTAAAAATGTGGCATAATATCATCTGATAAAATTATTTTTATTTTGGTAAAATAATTTCAAGTCAACAAAGAACTTTTTTGTAACATATATTGTACTAAAGTACATACGTTATAAGGTACATAACTGGCATACTATTTTATAGGCTTTCGGACGTGTAAAGTGGCCCTTTTACTTCAGGCAAATTATATACCCTTATTTTTTTACGGTAACAAAGGGTTCACTGTTGTTGTGCGGTCATTACCGCGTGTCTACATAACGAGTGTAAAATTATAACGACTTGTTTAACGTGCTCGGGGAATATTATCTCACGTTGAAATGTGTGCTTGTAAAAATGGGATGTTCTCTTAGCGGAAATAAATCTCACAATATGCTTTCAGCTTTATACTTAGCAAACTCTTGCAAGTTGTCAAAACATGAGCTTATTGATATGATTAACAAACTTTGTTAGAAACAGAAAACTGAAACAATACTCTACTGATGGTTACATCTTATGTATATCTATATACATACTTATTAATTTCTTCTCGCCTAGAAGGCTTTTATGTATTGATACATTTATCACATGGTGTATAATAATATAGTAAATTAAATAATAATTGATCATAATATATCATATACCAGAACAAAGCAACTAGATAAGATAAATATACCTAAATGCAATACTACTTTTGGACAAGAAGCTCTGAATTTTTAGCTGTAAAATACAAACTCCCACATAATATCAAAAAAAGTAATTCAATCAACAATTGCATTAAGTCCAGCAAAACTTGGCTTAAGGAATTACCAGAACAAGAACTGACTACTATTCTCAAAAAACGTCGTAGAAATTACTGGAAAGACCCTACCATAACCTTGAAGTTGAAATATAGAAGTCGCTGCAACCCCTTTGTGTAAAACCTGGTTCGCCTTAGCACAGGATCTCCTAGTGAGGAGGACTATGAAAAAAATCTATTATATATATATGTGTGTATTTTTAATATTTATACCTTACCTTATAATATCACAATTATATAGAAACTAATAAAAAATAAATACAAATAATTAGAGTATAAAAGAAGTACGTAGTTACAGCGTAATGAATAACAGTTTTGTCTGTGGTTACATTATAACTGCAGGAGTATAACAAGTGGCTTAGTACATAATATAATAACATAAGTATAAAATAAGTAAGAAGGTAGAGACTATGCAAGTTAGTTACAGCCCAATGGATGGGTAATAGGTTTATAATTATTATGACGTTGTAAAACATGAACAGTTGTAATGCGTGTTTATAATACAGCAAACCGTTATTACGTCTGATTGGTTGTTTTATAGAAATATAACATAAACGGTAAAAAAGCTGCACATGTTAAACTTAATAATATGATACTAATACTCTGCTACATTGAAAAATATGAATTCAATTACAAGTACCAGTGAGACATGGAATTGATAGGTTAAACGTAGTTATTTTCATGTCGAAAACGCCAGAAAATTACACAAATTTTATTGCAAAATACCACCGTTTTTACAACAACAAAAAAATATCCCTATTTTCCAACAAATAACTCGATTTCACTGGATAATAACACCACTTTTTCCAAGAAATAAAGCAAATCTTTCAGGTCTCTAGTAATGAGTAGAATGAAGGAATCCAAAAATTAAAAGTTAAAATATTGATTAATGTAATGTAAAAAATGATTATTTTGGAGTTGTGGTTTTGGAGTAATTTGAGAAAGTCTCAGAACGTGACATGACCAAATGAATTAAATCGTTTTAATATTAATTTTAAATAAATTGAATTTTTTAATGAATAACTAAAGTAGAAATAGTGGTTACCGATAATATTTTAATGCCAATTTTTGACAACCAACAATAAAATGTCAAGGCCTTGGTGTTGCCATATTAATGACATTTTATAGTTACAAAATAATAAATATCTACAATTAAATGTCAACCTGTATTTTTGGAACGTTTGTGGCGTAGTTAGTAACCTTTCTTAGTAGGCATTTTAATCCCCAAAACCATCTGTTGTGTGTCTCAAACCATGTTTTTCTTTATCTTTCTAAAATTTCAAGTTCAACGTCTTTTTAGCTCTCAATGTTTAAAAAAAAAAATATTATATGAATACCGCACAAGAGTCCCAACTGATCCTACCCATCTGGAGCCAGTGAGACTATGGCATCCCCGATTGGGGTATGTTGTGAGGCTGAAGGTATTGGGGAGGGGTAGGAGAAGAGGAAGAGGAAGGTGGGGAAATAACTGGTTATTTCTTTCTTTATGTCTTTTCTGCTATGAGTTGAATCGAGTTGTGATCTAACCGTAAAAAAACGTTTTAAATTGTTTTTATAAAGGTCTTGAAACTCAGACGAAGCCGAGTAGCAACTGCTAACTAGCGTATGATACCGTAGAAATATGACTAAACCTCCAGTTAATGATATTTTCCATACATTGAGTTGGCAACGTTCTACGCTAGCGCCTCTGGTGGCCTGCGCTGGCGGAATTGGGTTTTTCCGCTAATCTTAACAGATTTTCCGTGAAATGTATTAATCATAAATTAAAGAAATCGTAAAATCATCAAATAAATATTAGGTAACTTTCGAATGACTTAGTGCTTTTAGCTCATAAAAAATAATATAAAAGGCTATTAGGTTTGTACTAACAGTTATAAGCCTCGCCGCTCGATTCTCGGTCTGGTGGTTTAGAAAGGGAATAAAATACTTTTTTACTAAATTGTCAGAAATTTTCTTTACTTTGTTATTTTTAACACCAGAAAATCTATTAAAATGTATGAATAAGCCGATTTCGCCAAATGCGTGCCGCTAGAGGCGCTAGTGTACCATGTTGCCATCTCAATATATATGGAAAATATCAGAAGCTGCGCGTATTATGTATATTTCTACAGTATTTGATTTAACTCAGTTAGCAACTCTTCTTATTGCCGGTTGCAATAGGGATGCTCTCGAGCAGTGGAGAGCGCTGTGGTATTTAAGCATAGATGAAAGAAGAACACAGGAAGTGCGTGCGATATGGGCGTGTTTCGTGATGCAAAAGTCTGGCGGCATTCGAACCATAATTTTTTTAATACAATAAATTTTGTCATTATCATTTCATTTCGATCAAATGGAATTGCAATAAACAATACAGACAGTGTAAGAGAGACAGAGCCCTGTATTTACAATGGCTCTCTCGGGGCTAGAATTAAAAGGTACTTAGTCACAGGCACACCGGCTTCCATTTGAATATACTTGGAAGGCAATTTCACGTCTATTCTTTATGCTACGTAATCCTAATAATTTATGATTAATTCTTGCAAAACTTAGACTTCTGTTTATCATTCTTCCTCTTATAATTCTTCTGCCTCTCCCCATTAAATATCCCATTATTTAAATGTGAAATACTTGACTATATTCCCTTTACATTAATATATTTAATAGCATTCATTCTAAATGCTTGATAATTTCGATGGACTGATTTCAAAAGCCTCATTCAAAAGGCATGACAGAACGTCACAATATTATTTGTTGCGTGGAAGCGGGGCGTATATTGCTTGGCGAGCTTCTTGTGGAAGTAATCCCAAATCAGCTTTCAGATCAACACGCAAACTGCCCATTAACTAGAAAGCTTCTTTGTTCAACCCCCCCCTCCCTTCCCCGCGCCAACCTCACGCTCGTTATTCGGTTTATTTACCAATGATTGTCGTGAAATTATTGTTTGGCGTTTTGCCTAAATTTATTGAGCGTCATGAATGATTAATTTGGTCAATGTTAGTATTCATTTGATGCACGGTTTTAAATTATTGGATGATGTAAATGGATCTGTGTTTCGATTATTCAATTTTTTTCCCATTTATATATTCTTTTGTATTTTAGCATGTCCCGCTAATATTTACTCGCCAAAAAAAGAGTTCATAAAAATAATATTTATGATTTTTTTTGGTTAACGTAATTTTTTTACTTACTTCTCGCTACGGACTTCTCCCACCGTCATCTCGGGAGGCCCACTGGAAGTCTTCCCTCTGGAATAGCACCCAGAATTTTCCGCGGAATTCGACCTTCCGGCATTCAATACGTGCCCAAGCCACCTCCGTTGGGACTTTTCTATGAAGAGTAGCACTGGTTCGATGTTTAATTTCTCCCGGATCATAGAGCTTCTTACTCGAACCCATTTTGTTACTCCTGCATTTACTGACTTTTATTAGTTAAAATAAATAAAATATGTTATTGGTTAATGTATGAAAAGCACCGTGAAAACATAATTAATTTGGTTTCTGATTATTCAAGATAGATTGTAACGTTTTACGACATTGCGAAATGGGGTCAAACTCCGTTACAGTTCTGCCATTTTCACAAACAACCAAATATATCCGGGAAACCAAAACACCACTTCTTGGAATTCCAATCAAGGTGATACCTAGTTTGCGTTCGGGATAGCAATTCCACGGAAACTTACGGAATACCTCGGGGTTTCCACTGTTCTTCAAAGCTCGCGTGTCTGGGGTAACTAAAGATTATCCCCGCTACTCGGCACGCTAACGCATTGCTTGGAAAATCTTATACGTTCATTGATTTGAATTATTGATGGTATCGTTTTTTTATTGGACCGTGCATTGTTTAGAGGTGGCTTCGGTAAGTCATAAATCAAACTAGGTAGGGTAACCTTTGAAAGGCGAACTTTATCTGCTCGAGGGGTTGTTTATGTGTTTGAATAACAATTGAAAAACGAATATAAGATTGCGTAAAGTTTGGCCGTTTTCCGTTCGTAAAATGCGGTTATTGTAGTAATAATTATTTTTAAAGAGATTATTTTTTACTCCATTTACGTGTGAAACGTATATGTACTACGTGCTGCTATTTACCTACATCTGGATTCTCTTATTATTTCGCCTGAAAACATATTGCCTTCCGAAAAGCTCATAACACTGGTGGAGCCATCCTGTAAAATAAGTTAATTTATTATTTTAACAAAATACGTTAAAATGATTACTTGTTAGCAACGAACACTCCCTTGTTGTATATACTCGTATATATTATTATAAAAAAAAATCTCTCATATAAACTAACTAACTAACTAACCATCACGCCGTCTCCCCGAAGAGGTAGGCAGAGAGGACGGACCGCCAAACAACTCGACCTTAGCATACACTTCTTGCTTCATTCACATTCATACATCGTCTCATACATTCTCTTCTGTTATTTCGACTTCTGACATGACCCGACTCAAGTATTTGATTCAATTGATCGTGCCATGTCTTCCTCGGGCGTCCCCTGCTTCTTCTTCCATTCACATTCGAGACATATATTCTCCTTACACTCCTTTCTTCGTTCATTCGCTCTACATACCCAAACCATCTAAGCGTCCCTTTCTTAATTTTGCTCATAAAACTTACATCAGCCTTGCATTTTTTACGAATTTCAATATTTTTCACACAATCATACATGGTTTTACCACACATTTGCCTCAGAGATCTCATTTCTTCGGCATTCAGTTTACTTTTAGCCTTCGTCTGCCAATTCCATGCCTCACTGCCATACATCAGGGTTGGTATTAGCACCCTCATATAAATGAATGTCATATTAGCAACGTTTGCTTTTCGAATAAACATTTATCCAAAACTAAGCATATTAAAAAGTTACCCTCTTATGAAATAAAACCATTTCAAGAACCCGGGTTATGCATTATGGTAGGAAAATTCAAAGCATATTGTAAAATGTAGAGATCCGAAATTTGCTGTCTTATTTTTGGACAAAAGCAGTGTTATTTTTTGCGAAAAGTGGCGTTGTTTTATGACGAAAGCTATGTATGTTAATTTTAAGAAGAATTTGGGCTTTTTACAAAATTTTGCAAGGTCAGCGTTAAAGTCAAATACGATATGTAAAGCAGTAAAAAATAAACAAGGGGAAAGTTTCTTAGTTAAAATTATTCCAATTTTAAACGAATCTGTTCATTATATGATAGATTTTTTCATAAAGATGAATTTTCAGGGAAACTAAATTGCTTAAAGGCATTCATTTTGTTTCTTTTGGAAAAAAAAATGTAAATTCGTTTTGTCTGCTCATTAAAGATGGCAAGTGAGGTTAGGTTAGGTTAGAATAATGATTAAACAGGGGAACCACCCTCTCTACCCAGAATCAGTATTTTGGTGCTCTACTATTGGGTGTATTCAAAATCTGTACAGAGCTAGACGAGTTCACCCACCACTTTCCCTGTACAGGGTCAGTAACTTGCCACCATTACAGAACCTGCTAGTTCTTTACAAAACGGCCAGAATTTTGAAATCCAGCTTGACTTGACCTTCAATTGAGCCCCAATTCTTAAGCTGGTCTGAGATTTCTGCTAGATATTAACAGTGAACAACTTACAAATATGCAAAACACAAAGCAATCAACACTTGGGATGTAAAAAAAATTCACATCGCCTAAAATATGTCAATTTCTGTTTAAACCTGAACATGTTTTCGGATATTTCGTATAAATGGTTTTTTAATGTAATTATTTTAAAACAAAAAGCTTACAGATCGCCAAAAAATTACGTTCTTTAATCCATAAAAAGATTACTAAAAACGTTGCAAAGATTACTAATTCGTCGGTTGAGTACCCACTTTATTTTTTTTTATCACCACTTTCCCAATTTACATCACAGGGTTTAAAAAAATTTGATTATTGTTGGAAGAAATTTTTATATTTTAATCAATTTACTTTCTCAAAAAATGCCAAATTTTTATGATTTCGACATAATTAAGGATACAGATAGGTATAAAGAAGGGACAACTAAATTGAAAATCGATTTGTCCAAAACTGCTGACAGAACAAAAAGTACTGGAATTCTTGAAATCAAATTATTTTTAATAAACCAATCCATTTCTCCAGAATTTGAAGAAAAATACTCATTCTTTTTTACGCTTTTCGGGATTCAAGTTCTATTTGAAAACGAAAACATATAAAAGCGCTTTTCTCAAGAGATGTGTTTTTCTCCAATCTTTCTGCCGTGCGCCGGGAGGTTCAGTTTCCCCCGATTCTTTTGCTCTATTGAAAGGAGATGTAGTTCTGTCTCCATTTCAATTAATTCGGCTCTTACCTCAAATATGTTTCACCTGAAAAAGATTTTCATTAAGATGATTTTTTTCATTTATTTGTTAATGTTAATGTTTTGTTGTTAATGTTACTCTCACAGACCTAAGAAAGGACAGATATGTACAAAAGATTCATCACTTTCAAACAAATAAGCTTCTGTGAAGTATGTGATAAAAACTAGAGAGGTATATAATATTTATTCTCCACATTCTTTAGGGGTACTCCAGGGATCCGTTTTGGGTCCGCTTCTCCTAATTTTCTTTACAAATGACATCGCCAAAAAAGAAAGTAACATTGATAGTTCTAAATATTTCTTTGTCTATGGTTTTGACGAGCTTGTATAGCCATAAAATATAATGCAGCTAACTTCATGTAAAAAAAAACTCAGAGTACTATCATTCCATGGCGATGTAAAAAAAAATATTTTTTTTATAAATCTCAAAAAAATACAAACAAAAAAAAATTGCACCATTTCTGTTGTAAAATACTGAAAAGGGAATATAACATCACCTTTGTTGCAAATACCATCCATTTTTGCTAAAAAATTACCCAATTTTCCCAAAAATAACACGAATGCCTCCAAAAATAACGCGAATTTCACGGAAAATTAGCACCATTTTCCCCACAAAGTTACACAATTTTTTCAGGTCCCAGTTATAAGTTGTTATAATCGATTATATACAATGTAGTAATAAGAAAAAAATATTTGTACAGCACCCTTGATGTGATTTTTCACAAAAACGGCGCATATAAATTATCCACATATTATTATTATTATTATCCTGGAAATAAATCAACTGGAGAGGTTAGTTAAAACAAACAGTTCATTAAAAATATACCATTTTTAATAATTTAATTACAGATATGTATGATGCGACAAGCAAATCAGTTGTAACCCGTAAAAGTAAAATCCTGAAAATTTTATGGAAACAATTTAATATTTTGATAGAAATATTTAATGAAAATAAAACAATAACTTTGTTTATAACCACGAGAATTTTATTTAATTTTACTACGACCGACCGGTTTCGCTTAACATAAACATCTTCAGGGTACAAAAATTAAACTGATCAAAAATACATAGTGTGTGTTTATATATCCAAAATAGAATAAGACAGAACATAACATAGAACAAAGAAAAAATGAGGTAGCATGAAATAGAAATCTGACATAAAAACCGAGCGAAAGAGACAGAAGTGTACACAATGGAATACCAAGGAATACCTGAACAGGTGATTATGGGATGGGAAATTTTACGAGATTATAGGGAATATACCTTTAACTTCATTCAATATCCAACGATTATTTGAACGTGGGTGCCGGCGTATTTCGTTAATTTGCAGAATTTAAATTACGATTTCTAAAAATAACGATTGAAAACCCGTCAATAATGATCGGTTATAATTATAATTTTACCCTCGCTACAAAGCTGGGCGACTTAATAAAGTTCTTCTAATTGATCCCACTTTTAATTTCCGTCAAATTTTCGTCATAAAATTCTACAACAAAACCTAATTGTCCCATCAATTTAATTAATATTCAACCCGCGCGAACCATCGAAATTCATGAAATTTAATATCATCGTACTTAATATTTTTCAAATCCACTCAAGGGATAAAGGCACAAAACAATGAATAATAAATTAATTGTTAAAGTATAATTTTTTCCAAACGTTTATTTTAATTCGTGTTTTGAAATGTCTTCGCATTAGGTTTAATTTGGCGGGTCATACAAAAAATGAACGCGTTCTGACGTTAGAATAAAATAAAATATAATGAAATGCTCATAATATGATTGTTGACTGAATTTATCAGTTTTTCATTTAGAAGTACCCACTTAAACTAATGTTTTACACATGTTTTTATAGAAGTCTCTATATCGTGACTTATTACCAGTCCAGATGTTAGGGAGTCCATTAAGATAAGGCAGCTTCCCCTTCCCCCCGCAGCCTTAATCAACCGGAAACTATTGGCCGAGACAGTAGCGGGAATCGGGGATTAGCACGCTGGGACCCTCAGTACAGATGAAAGACACTGGGATAGAGGTCACGAGGGTGGAAATGCGGTATACGTTTTTACAGTGAGCAGCATATAGATAAGTCCGTTAAGAGGAACGGCTGCGCGGCCTGTTTTATACAAAACTTAATTTTGGATTTGAGGTCAAAATACTCACCTAAACCTAATGATTTTTTTTCATCAAAAAGTTTAGTAAATATCTAGTACGGATTAGAAGTAATTTATTTATTTTTGTTTTACATTGTGAAATATAGGCTATTAAAGGAATTGATTTTTCGAGATTTTAGAGTCACCTTTAACAATGATTTGGGGGCTAACGTTGATTTAAAAAAATAAATCATCCCTTCTCCTTTGAAAATATAATGAAACCGCCCAACTATAACGTGTCAAAAGCAGGAACTAAGTATGCAAAATGACTCACGTATTATATTAAAATGTTGAATGCATTCTAGATTTTTAAAAAATGTGCAGGTGTGCGCAATGCGCATTCAAGGGAAGACTCGTTTATGTTAGTGTCGAAAAAGGCTGTGCCTTTCGGAACAAATCCCAAATGTAGCAATCGGTGCTATCTTTTGGCACCTATTTTAATTAGCACACCTTTACTAACTATATCAAACGGGCCATATAGAGGCACATAAATAAGACGTAAACAAAATTCACGCAAGCTTAAACTTGTACTTAACTGGATCAATAACAACACGTCAGTTGAATGACCTCTGAAACAAACAAATCAATCAAAATCCTGCGAAAATACCTCCCTACGGCCTATAAAAGCCCATACACGTGATATATTCGGATTCATTCCCGCTCACACCTCGGACCAAGTAACACCTCAAATGTAAACGCTGCGTCACCTTGAAAATCAACCGGACCTGCTCTCATCAACACGCTATTCTACCCTGGACCTGCTCTCATCAACACGCTATTCTACCCTGGACCTGCTCATCAACACACTATTCTACCCGGACCTGCTCTCATCAACACGCTATTCTACCCGGACCTGCTCTCACCAACATGCGAAAGACTCTACTCTACCTGGACCTGCTCTCCTCGATAAATAATACTTCAACACATACCCTTCATTCTTGTACGGGCTCTACAAGTCTTGTACACTAACGATATAATTATTAAAATTTGTTGGATTTGGAAATTTTATTTATCCAATAATTGGCTTATAATATGCATAAATGAAGCGGTTACTTGGATATTAATGTGGCAGGTATTGCCAGCTAACATCGGCTAAAGTCAGTAGCTTTGCCATTCTTAGCGAAAACTTACAACGTCCGTGAAAGTTTTTTTAAAATATCAATTAATTAGATTAGTCTTTAAAAAAAAGTCCGTGTTTCTTGGTGAATTGGATAATAAAAAAAATTGCTTGCATTCGACCGTATACCTAGTATTCCAGTCTGGATTAATTTGTTTATGTTTTGAATTTTTTTTTTCATAATCCTCCGGTTTGTAGCCGAAAGGTTCAATGCTTCGGATTCGCACCCAGGCGTCGCGGGTTCAATCCTCTTCAAGCTAAGGCCTCCATCATTGCATTCTGTATATAAACTCATGATACTATATAGATATTCGGTTCTCCATATACGATACTAGCTTATCATGAAAATCCAATCCGTTACTCATTTTCAAATTAATCTACAGTAAATGCGTGAAACACACAAAGTTAAGATTTTGTTAATATTGTTTTAAAATATTTTTAGACACACTTTTTCTGATTTCTCACCTAATGCATGGTATATCAATGATATATTTTACTGTTCCATGCGGTATACAGGCATTATATCACAGGCACATACGAACCCTAGACAGACTGCCAGTATAAAGAGCTAGTAGTGCTAGGGGTAGATTCAGGCCCTCCAGTCATCACCGGAATGAAAGCGCCACAACTTCTGTTATCACTCCCTTCGTAACATTTGTACATATAGAGGGGTTTGTTTCCAAGACGATGTTTTGAATTAGGCACCTCGTTAGGAGTGGGGAACTTTAACGTGTTGTTTGGTTTTAACGACGGAATAAATAACAGCTTACAGAAGTTTGCAGATTCATTCTCTTCGCAGAGCAACATTTATATGGAAGTTATTTTTTTTGAATTTTGTCACTGCTTCTTTTTTTTACTCCACACATGTCTCATTTTGATTGACTAATTGAGTGGTTATGATTATCAACTACGAATCCTGAGGTCGGGGGTTTAAATCCGCTAAATTTTATTTGATTAATTTGGGTTATATCGCAATTAATTCATAAAAACACACACACACACATATATATATTATACTGAGAGTGGTAGATACTTTCAGTGTAGCCCTGGTGAAATACCACCATTAAGAATTGAAACATTGCTTGAAATAGATTTAACCATGTTTGGTGACCAGCTCTGATTAGCCAGGTATTTCCCTATCTTCCTTTTCCTCATATTCTTACCCTCCTCACTACTTTCAAACTCACAACATACCCCAATTGAGGATATCATAGTCCCATTTGCTTCAGACGCTTGGGAGCAATTGCAACTCATGTGCGGTATTCACAAAAAAAAATCATTATGGAAAATTTTCCCTCAGGACCTATGTCATCTTTGGGGATGCTCTGTGTAGGATGTTTTTGAGAATAGAAAGTAATAATCCTGGGTATTGAGGAGTCCGATATCGTGGGAGGGAGCATTCAAAGAGACTGTTGGTTTTGTGAAGACTAATTTTAATTTTAAAAAGAAAGACAAATATTCCCTTGTTTAAACCACCAACCAATACAATCTCTACTATCAATACGTGGCTGAGGAGATGTTGCTTCGTAAATGGAGACTTGTAGGGGTGGAACTCACGGCACCTGGGTGGAACCCAAACACGGAAATGCCAGCAGAGAGTGTACATGAGGCGTTGGCGAATGCAGATGACTTGAAAGTAGCCAGATCGAGTTGTTTGGCGGTCAGGTGATCATACTCTGCCACCCTGCAGGGAAACGGCGTGATGGTTGGATTAATGAACTTTTTGCACATTCAATCCATTAATTTGCTTCAATATTGTAAATCAATTTAATGTTCTTGAATGCCGAAATAGCTGTCACAATAATACAAACTAAAATACTTGCAACACTAAATAACATCATTGTTAAATTTGATTTACATTAAATCTAAAATAAAAATTAAACACAAAAACAATTAATAGAATCCATTTAATTACTATTAGTAGTTAATGCATACTTAATTTAAAGTAATTCAAACTTATGATACTTAACTTTAAAAATGTTTATTACCTACTAAAATTCTTTCTATTCCAAAGGAAGGGTTTCTACATATATAGATATTTGAACAAAGTGGAATAATTCGTGATCAAACTTTAAAATACACATCTGACGATAATCCGCATAATCTCACAATTTATTCTCTTTTCAACATTGTAAATAATCGATTTAAGAACAAAAATCGAACTTTTTCTACGACTCTCATTCATACTCGTCCTTCTTTATGGATTTCGTTTTCGAGCCCAGGAGAAGAGTGGCGCACGTTCGAACAAGGCAATAAAATGAATTATTAAAATATCGTCGCCTTCAAGTCTAATGGTGGAGTTTCCGAGTTTGTCTCAGGCCCCGCCCTTCGCTCGGTGCGATCGAATAAAGCGTCCCATGTCGCTTATGAACATTTACTGTTTTACAGCTGTCATCGCGATTAAGTTCCTCAAATGGCAACCGCTGGCAGCTGAAGTTTCAATTTAACAATTTGTTGGAAATTGTGGATTACTTCGCTCAGATAATAATGAAGCAGTAGTTGGAATTACGAAAGACAAGTGTGAGCATCCACTTTTAACCTTAGATAATGGTTTTTCTTAGTTTGATAGTGCAATACTCCCGAATTGTTAAAAAAAAAAACAGTTTTTATTTATTAACAAGTATTGCTAATTTACACATCATTTTTCTTAACACTTCATAATACAGGATAAAAAGATTGTAATTTGACAGTGAGTTACGCAATATGCAGGTGATGTACCAATCTGTACCTATATTTGCAGAGATTTAGTTGCTATTCTCGAGTATTGCGCATTCATAAGTAAATAATTAATTTCCTTTTCAATAAACGTTAAATTACTTTGTGGTATCATTTTTAAGAATATGAATAAGAAATGTTTTGTTTTTTTTTTGAGAGAAGCTTCGCTTCTGAAAATTTTAATATTAAATAGTGGTTTATACAAAACATTTATTTTAATTTCATTAAGTAATTTAATTAATCTGAAATTTATATCAATTTGGAATGTAATAATGAAGATCTAGCTGTTATGTAGCAATCTTGTGATTAGGTGACTATCTCAAGAGTCAACAATTTATTTGACCGGTACTTTACCAATAAACTATTTGAATTATTCGCTGATCTTATTAAATCGTCTAAATTGAACAAATTTAATGACATCACACGAGGGTGTAGCGTTATGTGAATGTAAGATTGAGACTGTTGCGTCATCAGGTTATGTGGGGGTAGTATTCTTTTTTTCTGAAATCGTCATCATGTTTGCAAAGGGAAAAGTTTGTAATACAACATTCAAATGGATGAATTTAAAATATAAGTGTATTATTTATTAAATTAATTTTAATCCTTAATATTATGATTGTAAGCGAGAGAGAGAGAAAGTGTGTCTCTTGATTATCTAAATTTTAATTGTAACATACGTTTATTTTAATATGGTGATGAGGCCGAAATCCTTGGGCTGTACTTATTTATTGATCCACCATAATCCCTGCACTGCACTGGTTTATTCATCAACTATCCAGACCTTCTGCAATCCAACCGCCATCATAATGCCATCGGCCGCCACCATTCTTGTGAAGCTCGTCACTTCACGGTAGCCGCTTGTTGGCCTCGTTTCCGGGATCTACGCTTGGGTTATGCATTTCTACAAATTGGTGATGTTTTGTCCTTCATTTATTATCACCAGGTTTCACCTTTGAAACATCTTCTTGACACTTTTAGCCCTTTTTTTCTCTGCCAGGCGGCACCTGGTCTCTTTCTGCAACCGTTCAATCACCCGTTCGGCAAATTCTGATGGCCTTCGGCACACTTCGATGGAGTTCAGCTGATGATTTAGTGTCTATTATTGGCTGATTAAGTTCGTAAATCTCAAATATCCCGCGATTAGCACAAAAATGCAAGCTGTACGCTCGGTAATCTCCGTACATTAACAATGTCCATTTTCGTTCTGTCTTGTAAGATTTGGTAAATCCTAAATATAGCGGATTTCCTAATTATGTTACAAGGGTCAAAAGATTAAAAGTTCTCTGACCACAACAGGGTAATTTTTTTGACTTCTTACTCCTGGATACGTTTAGACTATCTTGGTACTAGTATCCTAGTATTTTCACTATTCAATAGAAAAATTCCTACCCCCTTTACCGGTTTACAAGCCGGTTTTTAACCCATTAAGCCTGTCCACCATATTACACTTTTAATTTTATTTTCGATCTAATCTACCTTTGTTGTATAAAACTTTCTGACATTGCCTCCGAAGAATTTCGAAAGCTTATATGAAATGCTAATATAGCAGCGTCCAACTAGTTTTCAAGACTTTCCTGGGGGTCTTTACATGGGAAAGTCGTTATTTGAGTCCCGGCGACGATGTCACATTTCCAGCAATTCCAGGGATGAAGACATTTCCACGACAATTTCAACCTTTTTAGACTGGATGAAATTCTAATGCGATCAACCCCTCCTGCATTCCGAAGGGTCCCTAATGCGGTGCTTAATTTTGAATACCACTTTGTAAAAGGCTTAATATGTGACGATGGTGTAATGCTATTTGTAAGATAATGGATTACCATATAATTATCAGACAAAAAAGGATACCTTTGACAATTACGCATTGAACGACGGTAATTTAATTAATTTCGTTTTGATAACATATTCAAGTTGACATTTGAAAATACTGTTTGAAATTCACTTAACCTAACCAGCCAGTCTTTGATACCCACACGTATAATAAATAAATAAATTACATCGCCTTTGAAAATTTTGTTGGCCATCTTTAAAATCATCGACAAAGTTATCTTATTTTCTTGTTTACTGTTGTACAGACAAACTTTTGCATAAGTGTTCCAATTGGTCAAAGCCAGTGAAACTATGGCTTCTCCAGCTGGGATATGTTGTAAAGGCTAAATAAAGTGGGGAAAGGAAGGAGGAGAGGATGAAGACAAGGAAGTATCTGACCATTCCGATCTGGCCACTGCACACTGGTGCAAATATTCCTACCATGTCGTCGTAATACACATTTTTATTATTATTATATCTTCACATAGCACTGCGTTGTTTTTATATTTATGAACTCGCGCCCTTTGTGTTGAGAGATCCCCAGAGCGATGGAAGTTACTGCTCTACTACAGAGATTATTTACGCAATCTTTCTATTTACGTTATTATTAACAGGAAGTGTGCTAGTTTTTATTTAATTCTCACACATTGTCCATCAAAAATAGGTTACCGTCGAGAACTTGTCAACCGGACATTTTTTGTTGTTTGCTAACATGTTTTGTCGAGTTTAACTTGTTTAGCCGGCGGTAGATGTGTTGGCCATTTCCATTTCCGTCGGTTCTCTCGCGTCCGCCATTATTCCTTTGACAGAGCGGGAAAACGCTTTCCTCCCCTTTCTCTCCGACCCCCTCCCTTCACCCACCCCTCGCTATACACGCTTCCTGATTCCATCCCCAGGCCGACTGAAAATATCTTATTATTACATTAAAAGCCCTTACGCCATATTCCTGCTTTCAGCCATTCTCGTGAAATGCTGGAAACTTTTATTCTATATAAAACTCACTTGTGAAATCTACTGCATGGAAATGTTATGGACGAGGCTTGGCTTCTATGTCGTAGTACCACGTATGACCGAATTACAGAGGAACTCCGAAAATATTGCATGAAAAATATTAAGGGTCCAGTATAAGACCGCGTATTCACCGCCGTTAGGAATTTTAGGCCTCAAACTTAAAACCACGGATCACCGCGATCCGGCAGCAGGATTGGGGAAATGTGGATAATGTAGACCACGGCGGATTAAAAAAAATGTTCAGCGTATTGATGCAATACGAAACAAAAAACATTGCTCTATATTTTTTTCGTTTATTCGCTGTATAAAAATAAATAAATAGAAACTTGACAGATTTAACTTAGCATCTGTTGGTAATAGGATAGGGTAACTGATGAGAATATGTTTTTTTCAATTTATATATAATATATTAATTATTGTCAGTAGCCATACAAAGTGCCTCCCTTTTACAAAAGATTTGTTTTGTTACTATTTACATTTACAGCATAATCTTTTTTTTTAGCTTCGGAAATATTATAGAAATGGGTAACGTGGACCAACTGCTCAGAAATACTTATAAGCACAGCTTTTTGACACAGGGAATTATTTTCATGGATTTTGAATCAAGGAATCCGTTTTTCTATTGTCCACTAGGGAATTCAAGGTGGTTGAAATGAATTGGATGCTTTTTTATATGGCTATTCTATTAGTGGCTTTGGTTTTTATTAATGGTTAAGTAATTCTACTATTACATTTGAATTGGGAACCGAGATGGAGGATGTGAATTAGATCCCGTTTATTAATCGGGAATAAGAATTATTTGTATTTTGATAATTTTTGGGATTTAGAAACGCCCTTCAATATTGTATACTAAACAGCAGTAAAAATATAACATAGGTAGATAACGATGATTTACAACCCACTCCAGACGCACACAATAAGCTTGAATACAATTCACCAAATCAATGAAGGCAATAAGAAAAACTGATATTTTGCCGGTGAATAATACCTACAACAGGGAGTATTTTCACAAAAGTCTCCTATCTTCCCCTTGCCCCTCCCCCAAGCAAAGTAGACCAAATATGCTATAATTTGAAATCAAATACGTTTCTAATGACTTAATAATGTCCGAGATACAGCGGTTCTAAATTATTCAAATTTTTTGTAAGTTGTCATTCTTCGCTATTTTTTAGTGTTTTGGTCAATTTTGACAATGAAGGAGTAATTTTTCGGTAAAGGTTAATCTATTGTTTTTAAAGTAGACTAAAGATGGTACAATTTGAAAACAAATTGGTCTCCAAGGACCTAATATCGTCCGAAATACAGGTGTTCTAAATAAAGAAAAACATTGTATGTTATTATGATAACATAAAATATTTTTCTTCTTTTCAAATTGTAGAATCTTTAGCCTGCTTTAAAAAATATTAATTAACCTTCACCGAAAAATTACCCCTTCACTGTCAAAATTGGTTAAACACTAAAAAAAATAGCGAGAAATAAAAAAAAACAAACTTCGCTATTTTAAAAAAAAATATCAATTAAGGGGTAATTTTTCGGTGAAGGTTAATTAATATTTTTAAAGTAGGATAAAGATTCTACAATTTGAAATGAAGAAAAACATTCTTTGTTATCATTCTTCGCATTTGATTTCAGTTCACTTCCAAACACTTTAATTCCGATTTTGAACCAAATCAGTAGAGAACTCAAAATTAAAAATGACCATCGAAATTACTCAGGTTGACATTAAATTTGACTTCAGCACCCCCTAACATGACTTACGCCGCTTTCTAACCAAATCGGTGTGAATATCTAGAAATTCAAAATAGCCGCTAAAACTATGGATTTTGATAGGCACAGATCGGCATACTTATATATGCAGTCAGGGGCGTCAAGATTGTAAGTTATATGGGCACAAAAAATGTAAAGATTTTAAAAATAATTCGTTCATTCATTAGTTTTGCTGTTGACCGCCTGCAAAGATCTAATCTTGTAGATCTGTACCACGTCCGTCAGTTTTTTTCCAGTGCGCAGGTCTTTTATATTGTGCCGTATAATAAATTAATCACTTTTTTGGACCATCTTAAAGAACGTTGCAAAGAAATGTGATTACAAAAAAAAATCGAAAATACGTAATTCCTACATTCCGGTGGCAGTTTAACACCTCTCTTCCCAGCTATTCGTCATAAAACAGACAGAAATATCGAATTTCAAATCGACGTCCGCTCGCTCTGAAGAACTTCTCACAACTGATTTACTCCGGCGAAATAAAACGTTTTATCAACAATCGCGGGCCAGAAATTGTCATACGTTTTTTGTATGGCGGAACTGAATTTAAAAATTCCTGAACTTTGAGGGAATTACAGTGAAAATCTAGATTTACTGAATTATTTTTAATAAACGCTCTTGGTTCTTGATCTTATTTACTCTGAGATTGTGGAAGGATTTTGATTAAATATGTTTGTAATGGGTGCAGTTAACATAACGGCGAAGGCACTGTCGAGCGTTTTACTTAAAATTACTGTAGGTATTTCATATATAATATAAAAGGTTACAGTTTAAGAATTTACGTCACTGAAAACCTTAGACTATTTCGTAACTTTCTGTTAAGAATTTGCAGATAAATTATGTGTTGTATTGCTTACGTTAGCATACTGCGAAGTGACATTTAGCGCCTTATTTGAGTCTTCCCC